>KZ308770.1:5104-118637 GCA_000376725.2 Ladona fulva | reverse complement strand
TAATAATAACTTTTAAATGGGGTAAAAACTTCCAAATCCATTATAAAGATGCAATAAATGTTAAAGTATTAAATTATGAATAAAACATTCGCTAGGAAAACAAAGATATGTAATATTACGACTGCTGTTATACGGAACAGGATTTTATAAGGATATACTTGATACACAGGACGGTTCAAGTAAAGAAAAGCACGTATCAAGTATAGATTTTAATCATCGTCATGTCAGCAGGTGTATATTTAGATGAAGAAATTTTTTTCATCGAGATGATTATTATTATCCTATTATTTTTGTATTTTAACACAGACTGAACTTTTCCGGGGGTGGTTTCTTGGAGTTCAGGTACAGCGATATGAAGGATATAGTAAGATACGATACATTAGCAATGACGAAAATAGTTAATGGAAAAATTAGTAATGGTGTCGCTAATGGAACACTTGCAATGGTCTTCTGGTATAGGATCGTGTAAATCATTATATTTATCTCAGTATTGTACATGGTCAAGATAAGAACGAAGCTGAGCAATAAATGATGCTGAATAGTGGCATTCATTTTGCTCGCTTCTTATTGAGCGCTATGAAACTGTAATCATAAGGACATTGTAAAGCACCGCTCCTGTCATTTAGGGTAAGACAAGGAAGCAAGGACGAAACACCTCACTTCTCATCTTGTAAAGTAAGCCTCATTCCTTTTCCAAAGGAGAAGGGTTTGAGGGATAAATCAGATTTCGGGCTGAAGACTGAAGACTGTACATACAAAAAGTAATAGTGAAGAAGGAAAGGAATACCGCTGAATTGTAAGAATAAATGGCGGAATAGAATGACTGTGGTAAGAATGACCGTGGTAAAGAGAGAGGATGCTGATAAATGAGTTGTGGAGCAAAGGAGTGAACGAATCGAAGGGTGGACTCCGAGAAATAAATAGCCGACTATAATTGGAATCGAATGTCAAGGGGAGGAAGGGAGTGATAATTTGCTGAGAGATGCAGTGGGGAGGCTTGATTAAGAGTGAAGAGGGGACCTCTTCGGAAGGTGCAAGAAGCAAGTAACTGATGAAAGGGTTGGGAATAAGGAGCTGAATTGATGAAATATTTAGAAATTTCCCTTTACTCTACACCTCCGCCTCACGGTTCCTCTTCTCTTCACTCCTCCTTCTGGAAGCTTTTTGATTCTACGAGTTTCTTAAAGTGTTTTCCCTGTTGGTGAAAGCGTTTTGTGTGCGGAGCATTAGAATTCGGTCGTAATTGCTTTCAGTCTCATCAGAAGCTTGCTTGTAATCAGTTTTTCCACCGCTCGTGGATCAGTGGGATTTGATTTTGTAAGCGCAGTCGTAGTCAGCTAATGGCGTCGGATTCAGTAATAACGGATAATCACAGATGAAAGGGATCTTCTTTGTAGTTACATTAGCTGTTTTTCATGAAGACCCAGTCATATTTACCAGCTTTTGAAATGGCTTTTCACGTGATAAGTGTTGAACAGTTTTCTCACCGTAAACATAATTCAGCAATCCAGTAAGCCAATATGAATTGGTTATGGATTTGAGAACTGTTCACTTCTGCACCATTAGAATGTGGAATTTCGTTTTCTTCCTCAGAGAAGTCCTGCTTTATGAAAAGACGCTCTAAATAAAATATGTGTCTATGATTAATTGTATCGATGTATGTCTTCGCAATATTACCTAGATACGTAAATATAAAACTCAACTGTGAAATTTGGAACTTTTCTCAAAGTGTTTTGGGAAGATGGATATTATTTTTACATGCACTTACGGAACACCGAACAAGGGAATATTAACTATTCACAATTCCAATCTCGAATGGAAATAGTTATCATTTCTATTCATTATTTAAACTACTATTACTATCATATTCGTGATAAAATTTAGATTTTACAGTTGCAAAGATTTTTAAAGAAAGAAATTAAAATCTGATTATTAACGCAATACATTTCTTATTTGTTTTTAATGTATGTTATAATGCTCACGAAATTAAGTGCCTATAATTATCAATTTTCGTTATTTTTCTGTTTTTCCATTAGGTTTATCTATGTATATTTTTAAGGAGTTTACTCACATTATATTCTCCAAATGTTAATTTTTCGGAAAAATTACATTTTTCAAAATACATAGGTAATTTTCTCAATATAATCTGATATATGAGGACATGATATATTCATTGCTTCTATTTCATATATTAGGTATTTGAATACCGTATGTATACTCGTATAATTTTAGTATAATATGGGTCTCAATTAGCAATAAATGCCTACTTAGAATAAGTAATGTATGCTGTTCACTTCAAATATCGATTCGAAATTTGGAAACAGCAGCAACTTATAACATCAGTATGATCAGAGTATCCGAGAAATCAACATCGTTTCATAGGAAGGTAGTACCTACCTCAAGTACTTACATTATTTGAGGGATACAACTCCGACCAATTACTCTTGCCGCCTCTATCGCCTTGGTCACCAAACCCTTTAAATCGACTTAAGAATCTACCCAACGGAGACTCGAAGGAAACCTTTAACAAACTCCTTACTGCCCGACGTGAAAACGCAAGGGATTTAAGGTTTGTCAAGGATTTCCGTTCCCAACTCTCATGATAGAGCTTTGAGCAGTGCAAAGACTGCGTGGCGCCCAACAGTCACACGTGGCAACCAGATTGAAAGTTCATATTTTCGGTTTTGGAACAGCAAGACTCGGGAAAATATGAATTAAATTCTTAAAACAGTAGTGCATAAGAAGTTCTATGCGTTATGTTAGTGCGAAAATGAATAAACTAAAAATAAAATTTGAAATATTTAGACAAGAAAAAGTTATTTTACACATTGCACAGATACTACTTTGCAAAATTCTTAATTAATGAAAACCATATTGTCGTAATATATTGTCCATAAGAAACATTACTGCACTTTTTTTGACTTTTAATATAAAATAGAGGGGTTCATTCTGGTAAAAATCGTGACTTTTATTTTAAATATTTTTTAGATTTAGATATTCTCAGATTCCCGAAGGGCTCTTTGAACCTTAGAGCCGAGTATATACTCTCCTACAGCTGTAGCGTGAAGACACAAGATTAAAATATTGTAGTACTTTTGTAGTAGGAGGAGAAATGTTATGGAAATATAAGGAAGGGAAAATAGGGAAGAGAAAGATTAAGAAGAGTAAGAGAGGGTAGCTCAGAATTAGGGTGGAAAGCGGGGAGCTGCAAAAGAGAAGAGGAATGAATGAAGTCATCGGAATCCACTTCTGCTAGCTTCCTTCCATCCCCCAAAACACTCCCCTGCAGCCAATTCGAATTTATCTCCTTCGTCAGGCGGGCTTAAAATGCTACAATCGACGCCCCCTTTTTCCTTCCCTCTTTCTCAACTAAAACTCTCCGAAACTATCCTCTGTCCTTTAAAAATTCTAACACGCCCTTTCCTTGTTAACGATTTACGTCTGTTTGTTATTTTCTGTTTGTTTTTAAAAAGAGCGAAATGTGGCAAAACTTGATAATTATATAAAAAAACTATCCACCTACGTAATATTTCATCTTCCCCCACCGAGCTGAAAGTGATTACAGCAAAATCCAGGGTACTAAGTGTAGACCTCATTAAAAATGGGATAGCGTTGTAACCGAGATGTGACAACCTATGATTTCGTTTGCGTTGGAAAACAAGAGGGAAGGTTTCCTTGGAACCTAAATTTTCAAATAATTATGAACATATTTTCACCTGAAAACGATAAGGAACATTTTGTTTGCTTCATTTTTTAGATCTGTAAATAGGACATTTAGATGTCCGCGAGCTATTGTTGTGTAACACGGATTACCTTCTCGTCATCTTTTTGACGAATGGCCAACCTTATGGACTGAGCGTCTTAAGCCGTGTACCAAGTGTCTCAGGTGATAAGAACCATTAGAAAACCGCGTATTTAGTGGGTAATTCGGAAAACGAGTTTTATTATAATCGTAATGCTCTAATACTTCATCCGTTAGAACATTAATAATTTTCCTTGAATGTTCACGCTTTAATCAAAATCATTTGCTTCTTTGTGCAAAACAAAACACCTTGAATCTTCAACGGTGATGATATTTAGTCTTGATTTGTTCGAATACGTCCATACATTTAGGTTTTATACGAATTCGAGTGAAGCGGGTTATTCAGTTACAACAGCGCTAAGATACTGATGATAATTCCAGAAGATAAACCACTAACTACATTCAAATTTAGGATTAGGAAAATTACTCTAATAAATTAGAATATATGCTGACGTGAGACACCGCCATTCTTGAACTATACTTTTCTGTAAGCCGTAAACCTTTCACTGAATTTGTTGAAATGGTAGCAACACCTGGTTATTGAATATATTCAGAAATTCTAATGAATATAAACTAGAAAGAGAGCAAAGTATTTGCGTTTTGGGAATTTTACGGTTTAGGTTTCAATAAATGTATGCATATTGGGTGAAATATCGATACAATTGCTCATGAAATAAGATATAAAAGATAAATGCTGCGAATGTTTCAAAACATTAACTGCGAATGTAGTAGATATTCACAAAATTCCGAAGGAAATCGAGGCAGAGCAGAGTGACGTCAAAGTCTGTCTGAATGTCGCGCTAAGGCCAAGCTGTGAAGTAAATACAACTTTTGCACTGCTTTTCTCGTCCGAACCGGTTGGTGAGGGGACAGGGACAGGGCGTCCGCTACCAATGCTAAGGTTCGTGGGTTCGATTCCGTACGGGGACACTTTCGGGATTAGAGGGCCGCCCACCCCACCGGAAGTTTTTTCCACCATCCTAACTTCGAATCAACGTAGAAGTATCGGAATCTAGCCCGGACTTTAGTGTTGGGGGCGCCCTTAGTCCCCGACCCAATCATCGGACCCGCTGGCGGGCGGCAACATCATTCATATTTTACGCTACTTCTCAGTCTTTTTTTTTTGGTTTCTGAAAAATATTTCATAACATTTATTATTACCACTTTTTAATTATTGCACCACCGAGTCCGAAATGGAGAGTTTTTATAAGTGGAAGATTCTTTCGCAGCGCGAAATTGCGATAATACCGCGAAAGAATCGCCCACAAATAAAAACGAAATTTGGAACTCGACGGTGCAGTAATTAAGACGAGGACGCTATTCCTAAAAACAGGAGAGAATTAAGTCATATATTTAGACAGTAACAAACAAGCAATCTAGTAAAAAATGATAAGTAATTTATATTGAAATTATAAATTTGATTTAATAATGAGATATAATAAGTTAGTTATTTTAATAATGGTTTGATTATTTGAAATAGCTAAAATCTTGATCTAGGTTACACCGTTATAAAGATGACAGCTTCCAATTAAGGAATCAAATAATTTCAGATTCAGACTTGTGAATTCTCCTTTGACGGACATACACAGTTGCGAATGTGATGAACAAATAAAGGATTATCGTACAAAAATAATTAACCATGAAAAAATTAAAACCAGCATAATTGAATAAATGAGTGACAGTAAGAAAGTTGCTTTAAAGGTTTCGAAGCTGGCGGGAAAGTGTGTCAAGTAGATGGCAGGTGGAAATAGTTTTGATGTAAGATGAAAATTATCAAGAAGCAAGTTAAGAAATTATGCAGTAATGAATAACTGATCACTAAATAATTACTAATAATCAAAAGAATACCTTCAGTAGAATTTCCGAGAGAATCGTTGCGGAAAAGCTGCATTTTTCCTCTTGTATGAGTGAAAGAGAAAATTCATTTTTTGATGAGAATCGAGAGATGCATGAATCAAAAAAAGTTCCGTTGTAACTAGCAAATATTCAACTGCGTCGATATTCAATCACTTATTAAAAAATCTCGATAACATTTTGCCCTATTAAGAAATTTATGCTCAAGTTAACTTAGGCACTGACTTCTCCACAACCACTCAAAGGAAAATAACGCAAGTTCTTAGAAACGTCCACTAGAGGTCGTGCTGGCAGGAGATATGTTTCTGTATGTTGTGCTTATTATCAAATGAGTCCCGCTTGATTCATTACCTCGCAGTCGCTCTAGTTATACATGCACGGTCAAAGAAAACCATTCCAACCAACTTGATCCATAACTTAATCATGGATAATATGAGAGGAAAACCGGAATTCGTCATGAACCTTCATAAAAATTGTGAAAAGTCACCTTAGAAACAAAGGTGACTCTAACTGGAGGAACCGTCTTACATACGTACACACCTTTTCGGTGGGAGATTTCATCAGATTAGGTTCATCTGTCTAGCTTTTTTTTCGGGAGATGGATGACGTACTGCTATCATAAATACGAATGTATTATTTCTAAATTTAATATTTGTTAGATTTAATCCTCTTAGGTATTTTTTTTACGAATATCATATTTTCTTACTTCGGACTTATTTGTTCTTCAACTAGACCGTTTGTGAATTTCTCTTTATCAGAATTTTACTAAGAAATTATTCTGCCTAGGGTACAATGCGTTTTATCAATTATCATTATGATAATTGAGTGAGCGTAGCCCAGATAATTTTGAAAGTACAATGGTAAACTTTAGAAAAAGGAAGATTTATAGAAAGGTTTAGTTGCCTACAGAGATTCAGAGTAAGCAAGTTCGTGGAAGACATTCCGATCAGCATGCTACATGGGACGAATGTGTCCAAATCTTCTACAAAGTTCACACATTAAGATTAATAGAAAGGTTAAAAAATGCCACGCTACACGAATAAGGCGCGTTGCAGGATATATGGGTTGGATTGGGTTGGTAGAAAAAAGTAGAAAGTGCTGCTACTGCAAATCTTGAACGAAATAAAATGAGAATTCTATTACCTCAAGTTTCTGTGCTTTGTTTTCGCCAAAACTATTCCCAGTAAATTACCAATCAAAGTAGACATATGTTCTCTTATTGATTTATGCAAACTCTCCCGACTGTATTTCAATCAAATATTCCAATATACTCCAATTGATTAAACTTTTAGCGTTTAATTTTCATGTGAGACGCTGCTTCAATGAAGATGACATCACGCCGTTCTCCCACTTGTCGCTCATTTTCTCTTCAGTCCTGCAAAAGAGCCATTACCCTCAACTCCTTGGATGTTACTCCGACATTTACTTCTACGCAAACTGTCAATTCAACTCCGTGCGTAAACCGTGCTCCTTCTCAAACTCCCACCGCAGTTCCGACTTCTAATCCAAGCTTCTCTCTCTCTAGCCTTACTATTACTCTGCAAACTTTGCGTACGCCTCAGTGCTGATTAAAACTCCGACACTTGCCATTCTTACCCAGAGTGCTGGAAGTAATCAAACTCACAATGGTCTATAGTAAAACTCCTGCTCGAGGTACAATGGTCTTCCGTAGTATTTATCGCGAGCTTTGGCGTGCCCTCGCCGAACCACGGAGCAGCCACCGCATCTAACATTTAGAATGGCTTCCTACAAAGTGGATGAGGAGAGTGAGGGGAAAGGTTGAGCAATCTAGAGAGGAGCAACTCCTTCCCTGGAGATGACGAGTGTGGACGTAGCAGTGGGCTATTTCTTCCCTGGTCTTATCAAATAAAATTAATATGGCCAAGTGTGAATTCGTGTAACTACACACACAAAACGAGATGATCCCATCAAATAATAATTTCCCTTTCCGAACGATTTTACTCTCAATCTCGAGCAATTTTTATAGCCGCAAAATATGCTCACCTTTTAAATAATGATATCCTATTAAATGTAGTTTCGCAAAAAATGAATTAGGGCAATAGTTGACAGTGACCGTTAGTGTTTGAGAATATCCAGTTCCGAAGACAAATTGAAATTCTGTATAAACTATTAACAATCATGAATTTTAAATGTGTGGAGTTTTGCAAAGAATGCGATCTCGTAAATATTGAGAATACTACTTCGTTCTTAGGAATGTGCTTCGCAATGTAATTGCGATTCTGTACAAAAAAGTTCGTGACTTTTCAGAGTATACACTTTCGTTAAAAAGGAATTTCGCAAAAGTCGATAGGTATACAATTTGGTTTTCAAGGTTTCGCTGCTTCGTAAAATAATTGAAATCTCCTAAAACATTGTTAATTCTCATGATTTTCATGAATCTGTAATTTCGCAAAGAGCGTAAAACTACATCATTATTACTACCGCAGTCCTAAAGATAAGTAAAATTCGTTGATAACGGAAAACGTTTCTATACACTTCCCGAAAAAAATCGCCAGGGATGATTATTAAAAGAGGAGAGGAATGAGTATCTATGAGAGAGGATGTCAAGAAAGAACATCGGAAAGTCTCTTCGACAGTAGCCATGACAACGCTTCCCATTGTCGCAGAAGGTTTCTTTATTTTCCCGAAACTCGTGGGAGGTGCCTTCTCCGAATCTACCCCAGCATTCTTACTTCCTCCCCCTCTTTCTTCCCTTCTTTCTAGTAAACATCTCGAGTTTCCTCCCTCCCCATGCGATGCTTTCTCCCCAACTCCTTCCACACCTCTCCGATTCCTCCGTTTCTCCCTCAACAACTCCCCCACTATCTCGCATTTCTTCTCCCACTCAACAAGGGAGATTCTCCTTCCTCCAAGCTTCTCTACCATCCTCATACTCTTTCCTTGAGCAACTCCCTATTTCATTCTCTCCTTTGGACTCCTTTTTTCTGCCTCTTTCTTTTCTTCGGCTCCGTTCTTCCCGTTCACTGCCTTCGTTATGTCCCTCTTACTCAGCCCTATTCTCCCCCTTTCTATTTCCCTTCCCCATACTGAACTAAACAGTGCCTATTTGATTCTGGTTTTCTTTGTCTTCATTCTCCTTCAGGTTTTAACATACTTCTGTAGTCCGTATATTTTGAATGGCGGGGACTTAATTATTTCCGCTTCTTTTCATCATCTACCTATGCTACCGTAGCATATGAGTATATTAGCCTGGGTTTAGGAAGGCAAATTTACACGCTACATGAGGATCCAAGGGAAAACCATCCTAATTATTTATTTGTATTCAATAAATAATGGTTTCTCTGAGCAGAAAATGCAAATGTTATGGACGTTAAGTCAGGCGATAACAATTTCTCATTAATTTAAATGGAAACAATAATTAAGAGTCTTTGTCAAGCTTCCTCTTTTTCATTTTATTTCTCCCTCTAAACTCGTACTAAGGCCAGGTTATCAGAAAGGTTTGATGGTTATATTGTATGGTTGTAAACTTTTAAGAGTTTGTAATATTCTAATAACTTTAGGCTATATATTATTCAAGCGCAGAACAAAATGACTATCCGATTTCTGCTCAAACTTTCATATTTTAAATATTATGGGAATTTTACTCAATGGAATTCACTTATTTTAGATTTTAGGTACCCAAACGTCTTATGATTTGTTGTAAGTAACCGCGAAGAATACCCTCCAGCAGATTCTAGGAAACAAGCAGCGGGTTCGGGATTTCCCGGTCCTGCTTCCACAGAAACTCCTAACCCGGAAAAGATGTATATAGAGATAGGTTATTGGAGAAAGAAATATCTGAAAATACAGAGAAGATATCTACCGCAAATCAGTGACACTCAACTCTATATACTATATAATGATTAAAACTTAGGAATGGTAAATAAATAAAACAGTGACATTCACGAAGGGTGCTGTAACCTTTAGGAAGTGCGACGACATGTCTCACAGTCAAGAATCGTTGTTAAATAATTTTATATATTAAAAATTAATAACTGAACTTCAAAGTGGAGTGTGCTTTAAATGAGATAGAATAGAATTATGTATAGAATCTGTGGTAGGATTAATCTTTTAGTCTCAGTACTCTTCTGGCCAACTAAATGCATGTTTAAACCTTACTGTATATTTCTAAATTTAGAAGAAAATCCTTATACTTAAATACAACGGACATTTCCATGTATTTTATGAACCTGAAATGTATAAAGGCTGACTGAAGTTTGTGAATGGTTGATTATACCTTTTATTCTGTGATTATAACCTTCATTTCTCCGCTACTACTTCAAACAATCACTCCCGTCCTCCCCAGCGTTTGATTTCCCGTCCATTCATTCGATCTTTTCCAATCACAATCCCGATAGCGTTCTTTCCCTTCTTTTTTGCACCCCTATCAGTTTTCTCATCTTTGACTGCTCCAGCTATTAATTTACTCGTTATTTTCCTTCGGCGGCTCATTCTTCGCATAACTTCCCTCCTATCTCTCCGCGCCTCTTGCGCCGATCTCATTTCCGGCCCGCACCGTGTTTCTTTTGTTTTCCTCCGCCGATTTCTGTTTGTGACGCCCCGTTTTCCATTCTTCTCCTACGCTCAGTTTGTTCATTTGATACATTTTTTCACCTCGTTATCGCTGCGTTTCCGTTCTCGACTCGCTAACGGGTTTCGTCCAAAAGTACGGTTCCCTTCTCTTCCTCATCTTTCTCACTTCATCAGTCCATTGAGTTTTGCCGATATCCGAGAGTTGAATGGAGCACGTTAGGAATTTTAGACCGAATTTAAATTAAGAGAAAGCATATATATTGCTAAGCCAAATGGTTGGATGAAATCCAAGGTGTGGGTGAATTTCCTGATGGGCAGTCATCAGAAAAAAACTTTTTTTAGTTATTCGTATCCCAAATGCCCCCAAAAATATCCATTTGTGCCATTACAATGGTGGGCTTCAAACAATGACTATTGAAAAACACCCATTTCCCATTCAGTTCGATTTCCCAGTCAATCGCTGTATCTTTCACAGTATGTTTGCATTTATAAATTTTCGGCGAGAAATATAGTATTCTACTTATTAGTTAACTGCCCATTTGGTAATAATTATCAATTATTAATCCTATATTTGTTGAAAGCTGTATTTCTGAGTTGCTGACACTCTAAAATCGGAATTGATTGTTGTTACGTAGTCCTGTGTTGATATATTTCCCATGTTTCCTCAGGTGAGCATCTTTACTTCGCAAAGTCTTTTACCTGATGATGGCGATGACAACCGGTCGTCAAACATAAATTGCTTGCGTGGAAATCACAAAGTTGTTTTGTATTTCCTTAATTGCAATAATCTTCATTTACATCTACATACGTACCCTGCAAGCCGCTTTCAGTGTGTGGTTTGTAGTCTAAACACCAACGTTCAAGTCATTACTTAAGCTTATAATTCTCGCGTATCATTCGTGGAAAGAATGACCCTAAAACGACTTTTCCTCGGATCTATATCTCTTAATTTACGCTTATTATGGGATCGGCCAAAGTCGCAGGGGGACGCCGATATACAATACTGATTCCGTCTTCCGCAAATGTATCATCTTGCCACAAGTAAAAGAATGCAAATGTGGCCAAATTGGACAGAGTTACGTCAAAACTAAATTTAATATGATAAAGAATGTTTTATAATGAATACGCTCGTGATATTGCTTCTTTGCATTGTAAAGATACTTACTGAAGCTTTCACTACTTAAACCACTCTACTTATTATGTAGTTACACAAAGTACAGCATAATATGACAGAATTGATTACAGTTCTTATACACTCTTACGACTTTGCTTTTATCAATTTTTATAAGAGGTAATACCCGCGAATTTGCGATATTTCGCCGCAAGTGAATAACCTAAATTATGACTAGAGGTTTTGTCTTTCGTACACCTGAAAATTTTCTCCTAGATACTTCGCGCTTGGGCACATGCGAATGAAACCTAGAATGTTTTGGGAGGACAGTACGTGGAAGAGGAGTATTTCTGCACCGCGTCATGCGCCGTGCTGATTAAATGGCATTCACGTCGATTCACTCACTCTTTTGTCCCTTTGTTATCCTGTACACGTCACGTTCGCTTCTTCCGCTATCACATCGGTGACCACTTTCCATCCGTTCATACCTAATTCCGTCCTCTTTCCATCGAATCCCTCTTTCTCTGTCGCATTTCCTCCTTTTCCACTCTTATCCGCCCTCTCTTTTGTTCGACCAACAACCCGAATCCTCTCTACATCAGATCAATTTTAGCAGATACACATTTCAATTTCCTCCTGACGGAATAGCGTGGCATTTTTTGTGCGTGTGTGGACACGAATTTTATTTCCTTGGAATCTCTCGCCTTTTGTGACGCCGGATTTTCCTTTCTTCCGCGGGTGGCATTTCCTCCTCATGTTTCTTTTGGAGAGGCGCAGGGGGATATGCAAGATTTTGATTCACGTCCAAAATGGAGCGTGCTTTTTTGAACATTGATAATTGTGTTCATATATATCAAGAAGCTATTTGGCTCCCTGAATTGTGTCATTTTGGTAGTTCTTTGCTTGGAGCAAAAAATAAAGCTCGAGTGAAAAGCATTCGAGAGTTAAAAGTTCGGTCAATGACCAAGAGTGAGTGATAGAATGCTGTAACAATTACCTAATCCCCAAGATGTGCTCTCCCAGTTGTAGTACGACGAGGAAGCATTTCTTATGAAACATAGAACAAAACCACCAGAAAGTAATTAGCTCTTTATGCAGATAATTTAATATATTTCGATATTTCTTCACTTCAGGCAAATTTTCGTTCTCTATTTCGAATAAGAATTAAATATATTTAAAAAAGTATGCATTTCTAAATCTGAAATTACGCCAGAATTAGTACCAGTGAAATATGTGTTACAAGCATTTCAAAAATTTTCGGTATTCCGTTACTAGTGTAAGTAGCTGGAATGTTGCTAAACAATCGTGGAATAATTCACAATAGCACATTCAAAGACTGCTAGTTATTTACTTTTCTGAGGGTATAATTTCATCAAAAGCGATAGTTTATTACGAACATAATCATGACTCCACGCTCCAGGAATAAGTAGAACAGGCTGATAATACCGGTAAAGTAGATACAATTATTAGTACAGATTAAGTATATTAATAAGTTAAGTAAGTTAATACCTTTTATTTCCTCAACCAAAGCCGATTGATTCTTTTATCGCAGTCATCATCATTTTCAATCTTGTTTTCTCATCAGCTTAACTTACCTTTCTCATCCTATGTTATCCTATTAACCTCAATTCTTTCTTGATTTATTTACTTAGGGTCTAATTTTCACACCGTTACTGGAACACACTCAAAATTGAGAATTATGCTTGCATTATGTTGATTCTTCTTCCTCTAAATAAGTCAAGAATAAAAAATAACTTTCTTCGGCAATATAATGTATAATTAATAATCTTCATAAAACTTTCATCGATCTTTTCCTTTAAGAGGTAACAAAAATTTCAGCAAAGGTCATTTTTTTTGAGTCAATCTTTTCTCAGACATTAATCTTTTGAGTACGCCTTAAATTAATAATGGAATTACTTATTCTTTTCTGTTGTAAAATCTTTTATAAAGGTGTTTAAAAATCCAAGATTTTCCCTGTACACTCAATATCTCGAGGAAACGACTGGAATAAGAGCGATTTTTTCCTTCATGGAATGATTTTTAGGTAAGAAGCCACTCATTCCGGGAACTAATTAAATTTTTACCTCTGGTTTGAATTTTTGGGAGCCAGAAAATCCTTATACCAAGAATCCTTTATGCGTATCAGCAAGAATCACATCATTCCTCTTTTTCTTTTTTAAATATATTTTAATGAAAATGAGTAAAATAATATTGTAAAAACTATGTTTTTAGTCTTCAATTATTCGACAGGAATAATTTTCAGGACAGGAATTTACCTAAGTTTGAATGATTATCCTTATCCGTAATTTGCTTTATATAATGTCCGTGCCTACCTTGAAAATCAAACTCTCCTTATCTTATCCTGTTCCTCAGATACATAATTATAAGTCTTTTAATTTTTATTTAATATTTTTATATGTTGTTCACTTTGATTGTCTGGAATTGACAGAATTTTTATAAAGCTTCTCCTTTCTCCGTAAAAAATGTCCCTTTCACTCTACACGTGCAATATTCTGCTTAGATATGTTACCGTTATCCCCCTATCTTTCTGATTCGAATATAGACTAATATCGGAGATCGGGAAAATTTTTCACGACCAAAAGGCAGGGTTGGAAGTTTTTCAACTCGGTGTCCTTCCTTTGGCCCTTTTCCTTTCTCCCGCAAGATCATGGGGTTTACTTCTTTTTCAACAACCTTAGCACAGTCCAGTTTTCCCATCTAACCATGATCTGAAGTTTTCCTTCTTTTCGATATCCATCTCTCGTGTTACTCCCCATTCCCGAAGCACATCCTTATCCTTCCACTTCTTCCTTTTCTTTGCGATGGGTTTCTGTCCTTATTCCACCACTCAAATCTCAGTCCTCTTTCTGAAAACGTTCCACATTCTTGTCACCTTTGACATTTAAAGACTGTGTAACATTCTCAATTGTAGAAATTACACATTAGTCACATTTTCACTCTTCATTCTCATAAAATTTCTCCTTCTCTAGCCCACTATCTACCTTTCTTTACGATAAAACTTCTCTTCCGCTTTGAAACTTCCTACACCATTTTCTCTTTTCCTTCTCTTCAAACTTTTCTCTTTCTCTTCCATTTTTTCCGTCCTCCCCTCCATTTTCAATCTTGAATTTTATTGTTTCGATGTTCCTGTTTTAGCCAAAGTCTCAGTCATTTTTGCTACAGTTCTATTTTAGTACTATACTTTTCTTGATTTGATAATTAGGCACGTTCACTCATTATCGTATCATATGAAATATCATAAGATATAGGTAGCCCTTCGCAATTCTATCATCCTTAAAGAAAAATATTCACTTCACTCGGTTATTTTCTCACCTTAAGATGTCAGCGTTCCTGCCGAAATATGTATTGATAATATTAATTTCCAAAGTGTCACCACAGAGAACCCTAACTCCTGTTGGTTGAAATTTCTTAACGGTTAGTTTGCTAAATAACTACGGCTTTTAGGGGCTTTTCTAAAATCTCAATTGTATTATCACAACCCTTTTCTTTATAGGTATACATATTCACCAGTGTCTAAAATAAATACAGTAGACATGTATGTGTCTTTATGCACAGGAGAGTACATAAGGCTTCTGTTACAAATCCTAACCTCCTTTTACTAATTCAGATAATTTAAAAGTGTAAATCATTCCTGTTACAAGTTGACATGACATTGCTTGGTGTGAACTAAAACTTTCCAGTTCAATACAAGATTTATTACACATTTATTGCGTCTAATGAAGTTTAATCATATATTATGAAACAGAAAATATTCTATTTTAACGTACGAGTGAATTTTGAATTTTAGTAAAACTTGTCTGCCTTGTACCACAAAATTATTTTTCATTTCTATTACCTATATCGTCTTCTTTCGATTTTTTTTGCTACCTGCTTTTCCGTCACCCTTAGCTCATTTTGTTATTTTTTTCCTTCTCTCCTTTTTTTCTAATTTTTCTTTATTACTCGATCTCATTAAAACACCTTTTTATTATTTTTCTTTCCATTTTTTTGGCTTTTCTTATCCCACAAATACGTCTTCCATATTCCCTTTAATCGTCTTCATTCTTTTTTAATCTTGTTAGCGATGTTTCCTCTCCTTGGAATCTTTCTACAAGTCGATTCCCTCACTCTTTATATTGACTTGTACTTTTACCTTCTTTTCTTATACCATTTATTTACCTTTAACACCAATGTTACAGCCCTTTGATTCACATATAGCCTTTCTTGTAACAATCTATCTCTGTCAGGATACTATATTTTCATTTATATAATAGATATTCGATTGAAATAAATTCTTGGCCCATCAAGAGTGCTTACACTCAGAATCGATCAGCTTAAGGCTTGTCTAATTTAGCAATCAATAAGCTTCTGTCTAATTTATTTAATAGCTAAAAATAGATTTATGCCCAGATAATTGTAACTTATTTTCCTAAAAACCCTCAATAATCGTCCAGAATAACCTCATAAAGCATTAAAACCACAGGAATAAGAAAGAAATAAGATAAGTAGAATCGTAAATGGTCTGCATGGTAGCACAATTGGTTTAGAGCATCCGCAAGAAAGAGGAATATCTGGGTTTAAGTCCCATGCACGCATGACTTTCGAAACTTTTATACCATTGGCCTTACGGAGACACGAATTAATTTATTCCAAAAACCCTTTTCTAAGATAAGATTAACTTTACTCCTACATAAATTTTTATAGGCTAAGCGAATCCCTCACCATGATCTTTCCTTGTATGTTTTCTTCTTCCTTTTCTCTCCCTTTCGCTCTATCTTCGTTTGTATCCATCTCGATTCTGGCTTCTCTCAACTTTACGACCAAAAGTAAGGGAACTCGTTTTACTTATCGCTCTCACATATCTCTCCTTTATGCCGTGTTATCACAAAAAAAGTCAAGTAACTCGTTTTATCGTAGCTCCTTTCCTTTTTTACTCTCTTTCTAAATTTCTTTCCGCACGCTTTACAGTAGTATACACTTCTTTTCTGGTTTTCATCCGCTCAGTTGTATTCGATTACGTATTAAAATAAAACTCATTTTAATCCATTTTATATCTAATCTAGCAAATTCATATTCATATTACATGCCAAGTCTATCATTACAGTGCCCCTTTTAGGAGAGCGAACGAACGAATTGTTTTTTTTTTGTGGGGAAAATAATAGTGCTTCAAGTCACTTATTTAAGTAAGTGAAGGTAAATGTGTTACACACACACAAAAGTTCCGTTGACCGAGATTCAAGTTCGTTGGTTGAGGAAATCGCAACAAAGAAATTTTTAAATCTTAAGTATTATCTTCCACTTGCAAATTAAAACATATTTGTCGTTTTCCATTAAAGCATATTCGTCGTTTAGAAGTATTTTTGATGAAAAACTCTATTATTTATATAAAATCTAATAATATAAACGCTTCTAAAAGAAGATGGGAGATTTGCAAGATGGATGAATTTCTGATACCTCTAAACGAGATATACTTTAAAAAATATTTTTTCCCCAATAAATAAGATTTAGATATCAAAATATTTGAAACGTAAATGGTGTATAAATACATTATTGTATACAATTATCGACGAAATTAAGCATGCGGAGAAGTACAAGAATTTTAGAGAGAATATTTCTTTCGCGAAATTTTCCTGGGGACCAAACTCAATAGAAGTCTTAAATTTTACTTCTATAGGTATCACGTGCCTCATGCAGTCAACTTTATTCCATAACCGAAATAAAAACTTATTCTTTCCATTTCAATGATTCAAATTCATCAAAGAAACGACAAACTGAGGGAGAGCGGCGGCAGAGACTTTTACGTACTTTTTATGATCACATCCAATGCATCTGACTCTGGTATATGGGGATAAGTTACCATTTAGCCTCAAGAAAGAAGAACCGGAAGATATCGCAGGAAACCTTACGCAAACCATCCCCAGTAAAAACCTACGAAGACTCGGTATCATTTATGACGCCCAGAAAATCTTATCCAATTCGGTTTAGTTCAGCGAAAACGTAGTATCAGACAAGACGATCACAAAACAAAAGCGCAGCGGAAATACCCGTCTCTGGAAGTTTGGCATCTCCTTTCATAGGGAATAATTCGAACAGAATACTGACCATTCGTATGTGAAGATAATGGAAAAAGGGTATAAAAAGATGCATCTCCTAACCTTCCGAACCACAGCGTCGCGCCATGTACCGCTTCGGGTTCTTCCCCATCGCAAGAACACATCGCTACAACTCCCTCTATACCACCTTTTTCCATGCCTTTTTCCCTTCCTTTTCTTTCTCCCGTACGTCTTCTTGCTTATGTCAACCTCTTCTATTCGTTCGTCGATCTTCTCCGCTCCAGGAAATAGGAAATGTCCGACGGTAATTTGCCGGTCCGTTGCCTATTTCGACTGGACGGCGACGCAGAAAGGCGGAGAGCCTTCGAAAAGGTGTGTGCTTGGGGGTAAGGAACGGAGAATCGTAAGTGGCTGGGATCCGTTGGAGGAGAACGGAAAAGCTTCCGGAGGAATTCTATCTGGAAATGGGTCTCTCGATGCTGCGATTCTATTTCTGCGAGAAATGTCGAATTATTCCGTTTTTCGGAATTCCATCCCAACTTCCGTCTTCGGGGGATTTGAGTTTAAACGTCTCGAATGCGTATCTGTTGCAGTCGTTGAGATCCATGAAAGTTTAAGTGAAGATCAAACCTTTGGATTCGAAGTTTACGTTCGGGAGATCCATTTTCATGAACGTTATCGGTGTGTCTTTTTTCGTTAGGCAGTTTCATTTAGCCTATATATCACTACAATATTTTAGTATGGTATTATCTTTTGCTTTCTATTTTTATGCCTCATCAGCATTTTGAAATTTTTCTTTTAGTTTTTCCTGCCTTAGTATGCACGTGCCACAGCCAGTCAGCCAATTTTTCAAGCCACTTATTCTTCGAACTACGATATCTAGCACATAGTAAAGTCGACTGAAAAATAAAGTTAGTAAAAGGAAACAGAATAGGCACTCCAAAAGTAAACTTGGGTACCATCCCACTCATACATACGAGGAAAATGCTTCTAGAGAGACTATTTGAGGGAATAGTTTAGAAAGAATGTGACAAAGAAGAGAAAGGATTTTGAAAATGCAAGTCAAATATTAAAATATATATTTATAAAAAGAAATCTCATAATTTTTTCGTTAATATTCATTAACAGTAGCTATTTATTATTAGTCAATGCAAAATAACCTAGTAAAATAATCGGTATTTTTTTAATCATAGAGCGTATGAGAGCACATATAGTGAATATAGTACCTGTCTTATAGTTGTCTCGTAGATGGTGTTGCATCTTCAAAAAATCTTTTTCGAAGGAAAAGGGTCCTATTATTCAGTAGATGGGTATACGGATGATGTGTATGGTCATAATATACATTTATACCACGCTAAGCCTTGTTTTGTTATAGAAATTGTATTTCGTTATGATATTGTTTTATGACTGTACATTTTCGTGTGATTGTTTAGTATTGTAAGTATTGTAGAATAATAATAAGTTATCACTGGACTGTTAGTCCATCTGTGGCATATGTAATAATAATTTTTATTATCATTATATATTTTCCAATATTGCCTTATGTTACGTAAAATGTGTCGCATACCTAATATTTCCATAAATAGCCAAGGTTGTACGTATGTTTCTTACGAATCCAATCAATATGTAATTTATGGATAAAAAAAAACTATACTTATTGTTTATATTCTATAACCTACGAATAATAAAAATTATACTATACTATAGGCTGACAATTAATATGAATTCTTTAATAGTTGTTTCGGAATTAGAATGAACTACAAAAGGTAAAGTGCATAAAATTGAGTCATGTACTACGTATTACCGATGTATTTATACCCCAGTGAGTGATCTAAATTTCGATGAGCGTTTCCTAAATAGGAGGTGATAAATTTTTCTCGAGAAAATTATCAATTACTTTTAAGGAAAATATTAAATTTGCAGATTAGGAGTCCTCATCCCTCAGAAATGACCTCCCTTCCTGTTTTTCAGATCCACCGGGTGGTTAGCTTCCTTTATTAAGCCGATGGGACATCGTCAAAAAAAAAACCATTGTCTCCCTTACGTAATCTGACATCTTTTGACTCTCCTTCATGAAAACCTTTCGCCGAGACAAATATTACCCTCCCTTCATCCGTACTACGGATTTTGGTATGCCACGTGCGGTCCTATATTTCCCATCTCCGCACCCAATCCACCGTCTCCGTGGTTTTCAAGGTTCCGCACCCTCATATCAAACCATCCCTTACCAAAATCTAAACCCTCGCTCACTCCAACACCGTCACAATACCAACCCCCAACCACCTATTTCCCTATGAGGAATTTCATCACTCCGACCAACCTAAACCTCCACCCACCGGGAGGACTACCATCGCATCAAGACACGCAATTTTGAGGGCCTTCGGGCTACGAGCGTTTTTGGGGAGTTTTTAAGGGAACATTCTTAGGGATGGGTAATAATGGTTCTTGGGTGGTGGGGGGAGTAGTGGAAGGGTGGGAGGGAATCAGATTTTGAGAGGAATGGAATGAGTCGAAATTTGTGAGAGGTGGATGGGGCAGGATGTGAGAGTTGGAGAAAACAGGGTGGGTTGGGATGAATGGATGGGTGGTAAAATTGGAGGATGGGGAGCGAGACGGTTCGATTAGGATTTTGGAGGGGATAGTTTGGGAAGTAAGCTGTGAAAGGAGTGTAGGAGGCATTTTTAGCACTTAGGTGGAACAGTGTAGTGTATGACTTCTACATTGGTGGGAACATGACTTCCATGGTGGGAATGGGCTTATGGACAGAAAACGATTGCTGGCCACAGATAAAGAATAGAATTTATTGAATAGAAAATACAATTTAAATATTACAGAAGAATATATAATATAAAAGCTATTAAAAATGGTTTGAAATGTATAAACATTCTCCAAGGTATTGCTCTGTTTTCGTCCATTTTAATTAAACCATTATTTCGTCAATTTTAATCATTACGTAATTAGAATTTTACATGTAACAACAAGTTAATACAAGAGGACTCTCGCGAGACACATGCGTCACCAGCCGAATCCCTAAGGAGAGATCAAAATCAGTGCCATTAATCAGCACTATTCATACCTCAGTGGGTCTCTTATCATCACAGCCATGAACAAGACAGAGACATGAGTATATAAAAGCTATCTTCCTTTATGTTGTACCAAAAGTTAAAAATGTTCCATTCATTAACATATTATAGCGGGACTTTAATACTTGATATGAGTTGAATAAAGCAGGATATATATGCGTGATTTTTTTCCTGTTTTCGCTATGGTTCAATGAATAACAATAAACATTTCGGTTTAGCCCCGGTTTTCTCCTTGGCAAACTCCGAACCGGTTTATCTCTCCGATCAAATAATCCCTTTGCGTGGATTCCACGGTATTTAAATAAAAATAATTATCTTTTAGGGAAAACATAAAAAAGAAATGAATATTATTAAAATTTAATTATTTTTTATTCTGTTACAAGGCACCGTTGAGAGTTTATTATTTACATAATTAACTCTTACACTTTTGAGAAATCAAACCGATAATAGGAACGGAAAGAAAAATGGATTTAGGTTTCGGTTCAGAATCAAGGATTTTAATTATTCAGATTGCGTTCGGTTTTCAATCCAGCGAACATAACAGTCTTTTGGTAGGTTCCGGTGGTATCCCCTGGAGTAAACAAAAACAGCGGATTGGGAGAGGAGTGTTTCAGACCTAAAAGACCATGGGAGGAGGGGTGGAGAGGAGCTTTAATATGGGGCTGGAAAGGTGAATATTGGGGAGGAAATGGATGAGGTTTATCTTAGGTTTTCGGCATATGAAAGAGGTATGAGAAAAAGAGTGACAAAGATAAGACAGTTCGGTGTAACATGATGGGAGAGGTAGCGCATGCGAGGCCATATTTAAGAGACACCGGAAAGAGTGAAAATATAGGCAGAATACGAGGAATGACAGATGGAAGAACCGCTTATGGTGGAAGGGGGAAGTGCGTGAAAAGTATTTTGTGAGTGGGGCAGAAACGAAGACTGAATGAGAACGCGACGGACTTCGAGACATGGATGAGGCATATTGGGGACGTAACGGGCGTTATTGGAATGAGGGAGGTGAATAGGAAGTTGGATGAAGAAGGGAAAATATTGGACAAATTGAAAGCGACATCCGCAGGGATGATGAAGGGAGGGAAGAGATTATATTTCGGTGGATGCAAAGTTGGCATATATTTTCCCCAACGTTTTGTTGAGTTTCAAAATCGGGTCATCCGGCATTAGATGGCTTTCGATCGGTTCGCATTATGGGAAGGAATTTATGAACGTCTATGCTGATACTGAGTCTTTCTAGATTAAATTTCATTATAATACTATAGTGAGACTTTTGGTTTGGCTCTACTATGGTTTGAGGGTGATCAAGAGTCATACACGTACGTACGTACGTTTTGTCAATAATCATTCTTAAGAAAGTGAGCTTTAATGGTATGATCCTAAGAACAGGTTGATGCTTGGGATGGAAAAGATTCGAATACTTTTCAAATACCGTTATAATATTTGCCCAAATGCCCGAATCGCAAATCAATTGTGTCTTAAGTTATATCTCACAATATAGGAATACAAGTTAGGTATGACCATATGCAATACAAATTT
The DNA here is from genome assembly GCA_000376725.2 of Ladona fulva. Classification (NCBI taxonomy): domain Eukaryota; kingdom Metazoa; phylum Arthropoda; class Insecta; order Odonata; family Libellulidae; genus Ladona; species Ladona fulva. The sequence continues at coordinate 96,662 of KZ308770.1, read as the reverse complement.
ATAGAAACATAGAAGTGAACTGTAGGAAGTTCCGAGTGAAATAAAAATATACCATCTAAGGATAACTCTCATTCGCAAGGTTATGTGTAGGAGTCAATATTTCGAGAAGCAATACGATTTTCATGAATAGGTACGCTAATTATCTCTTTTGTTTGACGAAATATTTCCAAAATCCACCGTTATATAATAACTATAATTAAATGAAATTAATACTTACATATTATTTAAAATTAAATATAATTTGGGAAGTTAAATGATGGTAAATGCACATAGTGAGAGTTAATATTATTTCAGATGTCAATAGGACAATGTAGAAGCAAAACTAATAAAATCACCAAGAACCCTCCCAAACATTAAGAACTATCATCTAAAAGGCTACTCTCGAAAAAAATAATGAACCAAATACCTGAATAATTTCATTTGCGTTAAGATTAATAGATATGATTTTGTGACAAGATTAATATACATAATCCACTGTTAAATTTTTTTACCAACTTTGATAAAGCACCACTTTGTTTTTATAACAAAACATATTTAATCCCAAAATCTTTCGGATAAGTGTTCATGAGAGCTCATCGTGAGGGTTTAATAAATTCTTTTGAAAGTAATAAAACATCCATCTTGTTTCGAAAATATTCCTTAGATCTCGTCAGCAAAGAAGTAACTCAATCTTTGTTACATCCGCGAAAAAGAGATGTTCAACCGATTCATACTTTATAGACCCTAGTCAATGCTGGCCGATATATTTCATCGCGCAAACCCCAATTTCGGAAACTAAGCTGTTTGAGCCATGTCGAAGCTAATAGGTCCTTATCCCACTCTGGAAGCTTCCACGGAAAAAGTCTCGCTTGAATATACTTATCCGAACGAAGTCGGAAGCACGTCTTCTTTTAGAAAAAGCGCTTCGGGAAAAAGGCGTCCGAAGGAGAAGAGGAGATGAAAGGGATTGGGAGGGGGCGCTGCGGGGAAAATCTTGAAACGGGGAACGGGCGAGAAGTGAGGAACATAGCTCAATAAATCCCTCCCACTTCGCCTCTTCCTTCGCTGAACGCAACTCCTTTGACAGTGAATGATTGTCATGCAAAACTAGGGAAGCGCGGATTTCCCCGAAGAAGATCCATGGAGGTTGGATTGTGTTTGTACGGAGGGGAGAGGACCAAATGAGAAAAGGGAGTTAAGAGGCCGGCAGCTTCTAGGAGCGATAGATGGTTAGCGGGAGGGAGTGGCAGAGTCAGGAGAAAATGAATCTTCTCGTATGCATTTATACGGGATGTTGATCAGATGGAGGCAGGAAGGGTAGGGAAAAAGAGCATAAAATAGGGAGAAAAATCCTAAATTAATGAGAGCAATTATATGCGAGACACGACAATTTGCCAGTAAATTTAATGCATAAAAATTGGAACATTTTAAATTTTTATTTTTTTTACGTTAACAATATCAAGTTCAAAAGAGAAAGTGCCAAGTAATTCGATAAAAGTGTTTTGATTAGTTAAAGGTAGGTATATACTTTGGATAAATAAGTGAAAAAAACTAATGTACAAATGACCAAAAACAAGAGAAAATTAGAATCCTGGCGATGAAGGAAAATATTAAGGAATGTTGAGCATTCATCATTACAATTACATTATAGAACCACAGTAAGTGAATGTATTAGAAGTGTAATAGAAATACCTAACACGTCACGTCTGACTAGGAAGAAAATGATTGGTTATAGTGAAATGGAAGTACCAAAAATTCAAAGTAGTTATGCTACAAATTCTAAAATAGTTATATTGTATTGCTAATTGTAAAGAAAATGTTCAAAACAGTTATATTGTACCTATTACTTAGATAATTAGAAAGTAAGAACTGGACAGCATACTGACTAGAGAAACGAAATTTCTAGGAAGAATAACTGCGATTATCATAATGAGGTGCAAGATGATAAGACATGATTAAGAGTTAGAAATTGCTACGCTTTTTACATTATAGGCTTAATAACTAAATTAAAGAATTTGTGTAATATGACCACGTAGCAATAATGATATAAGAAAGACTGTTAGAACAAAATGAAGGGGGCAGAGATTAGGAAGTGAAGGACGTTGGTCTAAGCCATTATTAAATGCAAATACTAAAAGATAAACACTAATTATAAGGCTCTTATGCTAGCGTGGATGATTTAAAACTAATCGAATTATATGAGTTTTGTGTAGAAAACGAAATGAGAAACTCAAAGGAAATTATTTGCTCGAGATAGACTCTACAACAGCGGAGCATTTCTCCTGAAAAGTTTCTTCTGTTATTGACAACCAGAAAAATAAAAATAATAAAATACAAACGTATAAGAAGAAATGCCCTTTTTTTAATATCTCCCTTACTCAAGGATCATTTATCTGACAGCTGATTTTGCTCAACTAATGAATCGATTTTCACTTCATGTACGATATATATTGTGCTTTCAATTTATCAAAATTTTTGGTGGAGTGTCCAAAAATTTTTATTCTAAAATCGCTACAAAAATAAGGGGCGAAAAATTAAAACTGAACAAGTATAGAAAATATCAGAATATATGTCCAAAAAAGAAAATATATCAAGGTTTCGAATTTAATTTCCTATATTTTTTAATATTTGGGAAGCTCATATTTGGTGATTTAAACCAAAGTAATACACATATTTTTTTATTGATTACCCATGAGAATTTAAATGCTAAAGAATGGAGATTCATGAACTTTGAATTTGCTCCCTTTAATACTAAAAGATTCACGATCTGAAGTGAAAATGGAATAATTACTGCGCATCTAGAATAGAATTATGCAAGTAGTTCATCTTATTAAAATTAATGTGTATGATTATATATAGCACTAACAAGCTTTTTTATGTCTTTTAGTTTTTCAAGTAATTTGACCCCCCTAGTCGGTCCCTCATGCCAACATTTTTATGTAACTGTTCGCTTACCGAATTTGAGGTTCTGTAAATTAGCATGTTTTAGCTTGTGATCACCATGAGTTAAATCTCTCGCCATGAAGAGATTCAGTTCTGTATGGATATAATTACATGGTCATCTTTAGTAACAAATCAAAGAAAAATAGCAAACAATGAAATCGAATAAAGCTTTTAAATAAATTTGTCTTCCGATAAGTTTCATATGGGACATAGACTGTAATTAAATATATCGAGCAAGAGGTTATCAAGTAATGAAAATTTATTTTGGAATAAAATTAAACTAATTCAGAATCAATTAAAATTGAAATCAAAGCAGGAAACGTGAGGTGTTCGTGTACAATAAAACATTTAACTCAGCGCTGAAGGGACACTGCTAACCAGCATTTATCCAAGGCCATAAACATAGCTTCAGAATGTTACATCCTAAGTAAATCAAGGTAATTTATTCCACAATGATATACTCGTATGTATCACAAAATTCACAATCAGATCTAACACATCTTCAATGTTTTTAAAATCCAAGTTTTCTGCCCAAAATTTGTGGAACAACACCCATAGAAAAACTCAAAAGCAGCATCCTTCGTATTTACCGCAAGATATTAAAATATATTGTAAAAGAAAGGAACAGGTTTCCTTTATATGCTCCCCTTAAAGAAATTACACCTCTAACCCATGCATAAAAGTTCTTTCAAACACACACAGTAAACGCTAATCTTTTTTGTAATAGAATACATAAGTTACGTGATTCGCATTGGACGTCTAAATTCGGTAGTCTCGAAAAGCGCAATTAATATTCATGAATCTATCAAGTACATCGGATAACTTCACGATTTACTATTCCGGAGATGAATGTATTGCCAAAGCCAAATTTTCAAATATAAGACATTAACTCGGCTCCGCTGATTTGTTTTCGATATCGCCGCATCATCCTCTTGAACGCCACTCAAAAGACGAATGGTCCGGCGCGTTTCGATTTTTGAGCGATGTTTTTTTCAACCCAAATATCCTGAGAGCGATAGAAAATTTGGGAAAGTCTCCGGGACGTCAAGAAAGCCGTGGGAGGAGGAATAGAGACGGAAAGAAATGAATGGCGGAGAGAGAACCTTCCCTTCCCGGAAAGAAGAGGCGGGAAAAAGGGTTCCTGGAAAATGGGGAGAGAGGGAACCGACTCTGTTTTCAATTTTGAAATTTATCGCCCGATCTTTAATGGCCGAAGGAGATGGTCTCAAGACCCTGGAGGACTTTGGAAGTGAAAGTAATGGGAGACGCGAAATTTGAGCGTGATGTCAGATGGAAGGATGTCGAGGAAGGAGATAAGACGGATGGTGGGCGGAGACCGGGGATGGGAAAGTGAAACATCAGAATGAGGATTATGAATGACGGAGCCGAGGGACGAGAGTGGATTCCTTTTCCAGGACGGTGAAAGGGATTGAAGGAGGAAAATATACTTAATTTTTTTCCGTTGACGCGATAATATCAGTGAAAGTGAGGATTTGAGGATGTTTCCTAAATGATATGAATGGGTTTTCTCGGAAAATCCTCAAATAAGGTTGAGTATTTTTTCCCTCTCCAGCGGATCTAGGGACCTTTCTCGGAAACTGAGAGAGATAGGGAAATACAATCAAATATCTCGGATGAGATTTTGTCGTCCGAAGCTGGATTTTATGGAGACGAATTAGCGGGGACGAAGGAAATTTAGTGAAAGAGATGGGCTTGCGTAGATTCTGCTCCGCGGGGCGTAATGTGATAGTTTTTTTAGTGGAATGAATTGTCGGGACGATTATTCTTCGGTCGTGCTAAGAATATAGAGGCTGACATTCAATGGCTTGTAAGTTAATTGAATAGTGCTTGTACCTGGGGATTTGTACTGATGTATAGAGAATCCAAAACATTTGGATTTTCAACTAACCGAGTAGTTGAGTATTCATTTTTTTGATATTCTGATGCTGAGTTCCTTGAGTTCTATAATAAATACTCTTTTGAGAATTCAACAGCTTATTATAGAATGTACATAATAGGGGTGATATATACAGCATGATTTTGAAAATTACTTACTTTTCTTAGCTATCATATACCGAAGGACAAACTGATAGCAGAAAATTTTTCATCGGAAAATCTCTTTCCATAAATTATTAGAACAAATAGCATATCTGTCCTCAATTTCATTGCAAAGGAATCCGATCTTTCAATATTGATTAAATACTAAGGTAATGAGCAGTTTTTTTCTGATGAATAGCCATTACAAATTTCGGCAGTTTTTTCAAATTACATTTTTATAATGTATTTTGATGTATTCCATTTGCATATATTACTTCTTCTGCAATGTTGAATGTACATTGTGGATGGCGATTTCATGTTGCTCTTCAAATATCGAACTGAATTTCCATCATTATTGTAAATAATCATTTCTGCAAACTTACTTGATAGCTTCCGGATACCATCGACACTAGAAGAGTAAACGGAATTCTTCTTAATCACCTAAACTATCTTTTCAGCACAGCTTATATTAAGTTACTATTTCAGCAATTACACTCCCGTAAGCAATGATTATAAAGAATTTAATGTAACTTAAACATTGATGTAATATTATAATGATTAACTGCAACATAAATTACGCATTATCAATAATATGCAATTTATTTCAACCTATCATTTTCCGAAAATATCTATTTTTAAAGTCATTATCATATTTCAGAAGATTAATCTTTCAATCGATTATTTTTTACCGTATGAACCGTGGTTTATTATCAATACAATCAATCAATAGTATTTCCAGACTTTTATTCAGAATTTTTATTAAAATAATAAAAATTCTAACTATAATCTGAAACAACAACTTCACATAATTTTCTATTATTATGTCAATCTCTTCCGAATACCAGAAAAGGACATTACTGAGCTATTTATAATTCTAAATTTCATACTTTAGAATCATAAAGGTTCATCCAATAGTTCCATATTTGAGATGTGACTCAGCAAAGATTCCTTGCATTGCATCGTGCAGGATTCACGAGTCTACTTTGGGAAAGCTGCATTTCCACTAGAATGAGCATATTCCCCATCATATGTGACCCAAATACTGTGCATTCAGCCGCTTGTGTAAATAAGATGCACAAGCCTTTGAGATTACGTTTGAAAAAAATCTTACGAGCCTAACTTGAGAGCGTGACCCCGAAGAAATTGAGTCAGCAGTGAATTGTATTGCACACATTGGCTCGGTAGAAATAACATAAACAGAGATCCCAACGGCGATTGCCCTGAGGCGCCTCCTTTCTTATTGAATTTCTTTGCTATCGATGACGTGGTAGAATAAAGTGAGTGCTCCGCCGAAGCAAGATAAATTTTTAGAAACTTACGATCGCTTCGGAATGGTAGGTTTGGAATGATTTGAGGGGGAGATGCACGAAATAACTGTTTGCTTTCCTCCTTACAGTCTCTTCTCTGATTTCATCTCAACGAGATTCTTAAGATTTAGACGGATGTAAACCGACTACCGTATTACATCTAATTTTATCGCCGTAGAATCGAGCTATTTCTGATAAGGAGGCATACACATTGCTGAACTGAATTTCAATTCACTCTAAAATAATAAACAAATAGGAGTTGCGTGAAAATTTATTTATCAAATTATTTATGATGGTCAATAAAACGTTAATTGTTCTGATTGTGAAATCCATAGTTATTTTCTCGGTGATAGTCTTAATTCATTTTTGTCACCAATAGCATCACAAATGAAGTAGTAGGCAAGTTTTATTTTCAATGACAAATTTAGATATAAATCCTCAGCAACAAGTCAGGACCTTTACAGTGCAGTGTAGAGGATAAAGGTTTTCAGTTTGCCAGTTCACACGTAAGAGCAATGCGTTATCATCTGATAACATTGAAATACTTCAACTCAGAACCACCCCATACATTAATAAACAAATAAATAGGAGATATTGTGGATAAATCTTACAAGAGAAGTAGAAAGTTTGGATGTGTATACGGTGTATGTCCACCTAAAACTCAAGAACGAGAAGAAGAACTTACAATTGTCAATATTGAAGATGGTTAAATGTCTCTCCCAGACATATAATATGCTACTTTTTAGTCACATAACTGTCCCATGTGTGAATCATTACATGGATGGCTTAGGTAGTCACTTGAACTATAATTTATGGAATTTTATACTAGGGACAGATATGGATATTGTATAATTCTTCAATCGGGAGAATATTTTTCACTCTTTGGTCGTTCGATTTTGTAATTAGATTTAGAAAATAACATTCCTTTCCTCAGTTGCTCTCTATACAAAATTATTTTGCTATTTTACCTTGTGAGATAAAAATGTATTTCAGACTTTCCTTTGGAGTGTATTGCACACGGATACTGGAGGCATTCCAAAAATTCTATTGTTTGTCAATCTCCTTTTCGCTTTTCTTCTCCGTCATCTCCATTTTGATAAGATTTAGAGTACTGATTTAAGCAAACTTTTATTCCAACCAGCTGTCTTTATTTTTTTTTGGTCGATTTTTCGAAGAGGGAGAAATGCGAAACAAATCCCTTTACTCCGGTTACTCGGAGTGGTTGAAAAAGTTTAACTTCTAAAACTTTCCATTACTTTTTTCAGAAAAATTTACGGCAGATTTGTACGTACTATTTTCTTACAAAAACTTGCTTTCAATCGGTAGAGTACGCGTGCTACGTCTATTATAAAGAGGACGCAGTTTCCAGGAGTTGTGTGACTGTTTGAATAGCAACAGTTTTATCACAATTATCTTAAGTTTGTTACTTACATCATATTACTTTCATTATTTGTAATGTCTAGGAATTATAATTTTAATTTTCGAGTGAAAATTATGTAGATTATTTTCAATGAGAAATACTACAAAGCTGAACTTCTCATCTAAGGATAGGCAGACGTCAGCAGTGGGACCTGGAATTTCTCCTTTATTAAGCAGAAATGACCACAATGTAAAATTTCCGGCTGAATGTTAATTTTTCCATAGTACCTCATAGCAATTGAACGCACTTCCTGCAGACATACGTATTCGAACCTTCTCCTCCGCGAATGCATACCTTTAAGGCGAAACCGTACTACCTGGGCAACTGGGCTTGGGAGAGTTACCTGACTTTATGTTCTCCCCTCAACTTCAATCTACTGGCTTGTATTTAATTGAGCTGTGGAGTTAGTGACGAACTTGGGAATGAACACTGAAGAGTTATTTTTACGCTGCGTGATCGGCAAGGGTTGTAGTCTATCAATTTGCTTCATTTTTTCATTATGGTATTTTATTTAATGTTTTATTATGGTATTTTTAAATAGGAGTGTATGCTGAATCCTTGCCGCCTGAACATTTGTCTACTTACAAGGTTTATATGTAACAATAATAAATTTTTCTTTCATTTTAGACTCTTCGTGTGATTCTGGGGCACGTGCTGCACGGTTATCTACGCTATTTCATTAATTGTCAACTTTTCATGCATACTATTTTTTATCGTCCAATCTTTTAGTACTCTGTAAAATATTTTTTGGATAAATGTCGTTTCGATGCTATACTGAGCGCATAATATTTTTTTCATTAATCACTTGTGTAGACCTCACTGTCTACCTCACAATGCCAATATGAATATTTCTGCGAGTTGCATTACATACCCCTTTCCCTAAGTTATAAGTAATGTTGGCGCTTATTTTTGCAATTGAGAAACGAATAATTGTTATTGGTAATAATTTTTGCATTTCCGAAACTATTATTATGAACAACTTATTATCGAATCAAGTGCAATTTGCTAAGCATTACGATTAAGATCCACAACCTTGGAGCTATGCGATGAGATCATTTAACTGTATTCAATAGAGAATATGTTTTCAAAAATCAAATTTCCTCACATCACTTCCTTAAAGAAATATCGGAGGAAAAGAGGATGCGATATGAAAAGAAGAAGATTAAAAGGAAACGTACCGATTCGAGCGTAAGTAATGGGTCGAGTAAATTGCCGTGCAAGATATTTTTAAGGGACTATAGGTACTGTGTTTGTACCTGGAAATTTGATATTTGAGTATCACTTAAAACTTAGCTATAATGAGGATAGAAACGACAGTTTGAGAGACTGCGAGTGAGGAAAACTTTGTATCTGGACTGATTATTTGATCTCGGAGTAGATTTTAATTTACCACGTGAAAACCTTCTTCTATACATGCATTTCATTTTCTACATCCTTTGGTTTAGTATTTGCATTATCTCTCTAATAATAGAATTTGCCAATTTTATGGAAAGGACTGAAAAATAAATCAGCCGGAAAACTATTTATAATCCAGAAGGCAATCAAAATCATAATTTTATTCAAAAACTGGTTATTTTTATTGGATTCGATATGACATCCTTCTCTTTTTTCTTTCCAATCTCTTCCGACTCACAAATTCCATCAGAGCTGGATTTCAAGATATCCGCTGTTATACTTCATTCTTTTAGTTAACGTCAAACTATCTAGTTCATTTTTCGACTGAGGATATCCTATCTTAAATGTAATCTCTCTGAGTTTATACCATACAAAAACCAGATTTCCTTTGAATTGCACCAACATAAATAACTGCGAGAATATATAAGAAAAACATTTTGGCTGCATAACTTTCCCATTAATCTCACTGAGCAAAAAGATGCTCTATTCAATACGCCAACCGTTACCTAAGGAAGGTAATGGTCTGTCCTTCATTTAGTTACAGTTTGCTGATGAAGCGATACATATTCATATATATGTAGCGACATCTTAATCACAGATCTCCATGAAAGCGTTTCCTAGGTTCCCAGCATTTGTATACTTGCAGCTTTACCTACAATTCCTATAATGATAACAACCTCTTTTTCATATTCGAAGTAAAGTATACTGAAATTCCAAAAGGTCTGCTTCCCTAAAGTAATAAAAAAGTATGTAACTTAACACCAGAAGGACGGCGCGGGTCATTTGACCTAAAATCAATCAAAGATCAAAAATCTTTAAGGAAAATATTTTTAAATGTTTTGAAACTTTTTGACTTTATTTACTACCATCCCAAATATGATATGAAGAAATAAAAATTTTGTTATAAAAGCTGGGGAAGTTTTTACATCATGTTATACCTAGAAGGACGGAAGGGGGTCGTTTGACCCCTAAAATTTTATATTTCAAGAATGTATTTTTTTCTGTAGCCATACATTATTTTATGATTATTTGCCTCTTTCAATTTCATTGCATTAATTTTTATATTGATTAACGATAATCTTACATCACTCTTCAATTATTTTTTTCTTTCATGAATCGCTTTTTTTACAATCAATTTCCTGATTAAAGAAACAGTTAATTACCTTCACGTGTAAGGGTTTGAAATAATTATCTCTTTATATTATATTACCCGTACATACTGTCTATGATATCTACTCCAACTTTATTTGCGTTATAGAATAAAATGTTAACTCCAACCTTATTTGTGTTGTACAATAAATTGTTTCTGGTTCCTCTTTTCGGTATCGGACATTATTACATCTTGGTGCATTGTACTAAGTAACAACATATTATTATTCTTTCTTGCTTGATAATCCCTTAAAATATGGCCTAGGCTATTTTTATACACTCTATTTGAGTGAATTTAAATACGTTGTTGAATTGAAGGAGGTAATTCTCGTCTGTTTTCCTAATCGATCCAACGAAAGTAATTAATTATAAAATATCGTTACAAGTGAAGTAACGCAATGGTATCAATCGAGATATTTCAGTCAACTAAAGAAAGTTTGGAACGCTGCATGATTGAAATCACATTAGATATACAGGAAACGCAGCGCCAGGATGAGGATGGTTGAAGGAGTGACAGACATCGTAGATAAGGTTCTGAAATAGAGTCTGCAGGGCACGTGGCAAGAGAAAAAGACAACCGCTGGGCATCAAAAGTTCTCAACCGGACACCAAGATAAGTGACATGGCCAAGAAGAACACTAAATGACTGATTAAATAGAGACTTAATTACGTACATAGGGATAATATGACAAATAGAAGCTCAAAAGGAGAGATTTGGAAAACACTTAGGGAGGCCTTTATTCGAAGTCAGATTGAAAATGGCCGATATGATGAATGTCAACTTGACTGCTAACGTTATAATTAAGATAATAAAAGTAAAAACAATTCCAAATAATAGAAAAGGAATATATTTCACAGAACCAGGCGAGGTGTTGTGGAAATTCATAATGGAAAGAATCTATGGAAATTTGTAATTTTTCCACAACCTTTTTATTGTAGAACACGAAATTGTGGATAACGTAAACATTTCCTAAGATTATTTCCATAGGAATATTTAATCACGAACTGAGAAAATTAAGACATTTATGTGTTTGTTGATAAATCTTGGAAAAATAAACGGTATTTACTGACTTTATTACTTGAAGCGTTCGAAAATGAGAACATTTTCTTTTTAAAGCCTTTTAGAAAACATTGGTATAGGGAAACGTATTCGTTCGGTTTGACCATAGTTTGACAACATAAAAATACAAATATAGGATTGCAGGCGAATTCCAATAAGAATTTTTGAAGAATAAAAGCCAACTTATTCTTGAAAATATCGCTGAATATACCCTGAAAATTAGCTAAAATGTTGCTAAGATAAAAAATATTATATCACCTAAAAGAATTAAAATAAAGAAGCCTAAAGTCTCTTGCTTATATATGGTATCACTTCATAAATTACACAAATTATACACATTTTATTAACGTTATGTCTTTTATCAATTGAATGTATTACTATTTTAATCTTAAAACTGTTTAGACAGATGTTGGGAGCATTCCTCATAGAGAATCAGGACACGTTAATGCTGAAAAAAGATCGCTGAGAAAAGGATCAGACAAACTCCCTACATTGGTAACAATTATTGCATGATTAATATGTAAACGCAAGATGCACTGGCCGAAAGGAGCCTTGCAGGGTATTAATTCTAATGCACATAAATATAGAATCCTCAAAAGAATAATATGTAGTATTCAGATCAATTATTGTGCATCTTAAAAAAGGAAATAATATGGATCAGCGAGTGCGCGAAACTGCGGAAGACATTAAATTGACCCATCCCGTGCACAAATATTTCTTGGACCAGCATAATCACCGTTGCTACTGTTTCCTCTATCTTACGTTAAAAGGTACAAACTTGCATTCCGGATGCAGGACTTTGCGTTTTACTTCCTGGAATCGAATTCCCTGTAAAGGAATTCATCCACGGCAAGGAAACATCTCACTACTATGCGAATTTTTCACTGCAGAGATCACCTAAGCTTTTTCTCGGGAATCTGTGTCCGAGAGGTATGTAAGATCCCTTTCTTTTAACTCTCCTCCTAAATTCTGCGCGAACGAATTGCATCGCATGCATAAACAAGCTACGTTGCGACTCACAGCTCCACGTCCCCGCAACATGGGCGTACGCTCGGGATACGCTGAGGTCGAGGAGCTCTTGTTTCCCTCAGGTAACCTCCGATGCTGTTTCTTCATTTCACCCCCAATGCTCATTCATACATTGCCGCTCCTTGCAACCATATTTACTCCTTTTGCTGCCTCCGCATCTCCTGAGCTTCCTATCCTATCCGTGAGCACAGCCCTAGACAACCCGGATTTCCAAGTCATGGCCTCGCCTCGGGTAACTGAGGCATGCTTTGCAAACGATGGTTCAGCAACCTTAGGGAGTGAGAGATGAGAAACTTGAAGGACAATAGCCAGGGTTCAACGAACGTGAAAACAATTGGGGTTAAGCGATTCATGGAAGATGTTCCTGCACGGATGGAATCATGTTTCAGAGAGGGTTGATTTGGATAAAGAAATTAATCTCATTGATTCTTTCATCGCGAAGAATGTGGAGGTAGCATGAATACAAATACGATTTCGAATCAGAAATAAACTATTGTAAATGAACGGATGCATTCTAACGAAATAATATAGGCATTGTATTTCATGCATGTAGTAATCCAATCTGTAGTAGGCTTATGGAGAGCCTTTCTTGGTTCAATGAGTAGTAATGCAATATCTTTTGTGTATTACATCGTAGTACACTGAAGTGTAATCAAAATGCAAGAAGACATTTTTATGCGTTACCATTAGAAGTAAAAGATCATAACATTCTAAGTTTAATTCTAATTGTAATGTAAATACCAATCATATGATTAGATAATTGGCCATTTTCGAAAAGTGTCTTAGTAGTAAAGGATGCAGTGAAATTGTCTGGTTTTTTTTCCTAGTGGCAAAGTGCTAAAGTAAACACGGCTGTGTTGAAACGAAATGCTCCAACGTTCGCGGACCATTTAAATTCAAACATTATTACGACTACTGCACCTCCATCTTGGGTAAACAGCCTGAAAATTCACTAACATGAATATTTGGGAAAAAAAACAATTTCTTCTCTTTTATTCCATTTTCATCGTTTTAGAATGAATTCATCAAAAAGTCGTCATGCATGTTTCTTACCTTTGGGTGGTGTGCGTTAACATCAGGAATTAAAATCCAATATTCTTAATCATTTCTGCTTTCCTAACACTCAGTTCCTTTTTTCTAATACTCAATTCCTAGTAACTTTACCTTCCTCTGTTCACCACTTCACTCACTCCTCCCCATCCCTCCCATCTTATATTTCTTGCCATGTCTCTGCGAAATTTAGCTGCGTAACTCCATAACGTTACCTCGAGCCAATTCGGTCATAAAACGCATCGCTTCCCAATCTTTCATTGTTTTTGTTTCCAACTTCCGCTGATCCATGCGAGCTCAATTTGAAGACCAGGATGATAGAAATTCTTCCGGTGGATCATTTTTTGGTACAATTCCTACAAAACCCCTCCGGGTACTGAATTTTATTTCCATTGTTACATTTTGCTAAAGGTGAATACATTCCACGCAGTTATCTGAAACACTTCTATTTTCCATTTTCCCGAAATTATGCACTGCTTGGAGGGATAGAATTATAGAATTCTTGAAGATTCAGTCGAGAAACAATTTTCTTAATAATTTACCATTCCTAACGGGAAATACTATCGGTTTGTAAAACTGGAAAACATTTTCGTAAATTTCATTTGTTTACTAAAACCAATATTTCAAAACCCTTAACGGTTGTTGGATAAACAATCTGCTGAGTATTTCCTTCATTATGTCTCTGATTGCTTTCGTACTCTCTCCGTTTTCGTGATTTTAAATCTTAAATGTGTACCAGCAAGCACAAGAGAAGAACTTAATAATTAATAGTAGCCTAATTTGGTTAACATATTTGGACTACGACAGTTAAATATATTTTGAATGTGTATTTTCAGGAAAAATAAACCTTCTTAATCTAACTCCGTGAAGAGTTCAATCGATCAATTGTCTATTTTTTATACGGATTCATATTTCATTCAACATGGAAGTTAATAATGTATGAATGATACTGAATGCTTAATTCAATTTTGATCACTAGATGTTAAAATATATGAAGGGTGTGGTTTCATGTGGTAATTTTACTGCGCTTACCTGGACTTCATTACTAATTATTCTAGCTGAGTAAGGCAAATAAGGGAAACATATTTCAAACCTCATTTTTGCCTAACAAGTCCTTTTCCAGAGCTATCGTACTTTCGATAACTAATGCTGGAAGATTTATGGATTTTTGCTGTTTTAAGCCGTTTAAATGAGAAATGTTTTCTTAGAAAAGTGTTATAATGCAGTTGGCAATTCGAATAATGGGATAAATATATTTATGAAAAAACGTAGAAAATTCTCGAATATGTTCTCCCCATTATATCTACCGTACTTGAAATTATATGCGAGACATATTTCTGAACATGTTACTCATATTTCAAATTGTGTAACGAAGCATATCAAGCGATATATGTTGGAACATCTCCATAATTTATTAAAGATTGTGATACAAAACTAGACTTAGAACACAATAAAACGCGACCGGTATCGAGGTGGTCACCTCATCATCTAGCCAGATGAGGTGACGAAACCACCTCGAAACTGGTTGCGTTTTGTTTTCTTTATTGTGGAATAATATAGTTTTGTATAATAATTTATAATACATTTTACATTGTATATTCTGGGCGAAGGCAACAGTTGGCACAACCATATTTAGCTCTAGTTCGTTAATGTATTGCGCCAATAAATATTGTAGTTCTTATGTAACCTTATCGCATGGTTATTTCCATAAGCGCTGAAATAATCAATTCGGTAATCTGCGGGCGTTAGGGAAATAATACCTTAGCGTTAAGTAAGAAAAGTTTGACCCTTGGAGAAAGTACATCTGAGAATAGAAAATGAAACGAGGAATAGAGATGAATTGTCTCTTAGGTATAGCACAGTTGACACCACACGTGAGAAATACTGTTCTCGAAAGCAAGGCATCGCAGACACCGAGGATCGTATTGCTCATGGGTGTAAAGAGGGTTGCAGAGATGTCAAGCACACAAAAATACAATCTTCGGCGGGAAATGGAGTTATACGCGAGAGGGAGAGGCGGGGATGAGATGCAGTCCAGAACGTCAATGACAGGGAAGAAGGGGTATCAGGAAAGGGAGAAAGATTTGAGATAGGGAGGTAAGGAGCAGCAGGCGCTGAAGGGATGGACCTTGACGCTTTCGGATGAGACACACGGATTTGCTCCTACGGCGGTAGCATGATACATTTTTTTATCTCTTCCCCTTTTCATTGTCCCGAATCAGAAAGGAGGGCGTTTTCCTGACACGGGAGGGAGATGGAATTGTGAGAGGGAGGGAACATCTGAGACACTGGAGAGGCATTTTTTTCGTCTCTCGTGGGTACAATGGAAGAAGGGCGCTCTCGAGAAGGGAAGGAATTTCTGAAAAGGCATCCCGCTTATCTTCTCCTTTTTTCCGTCACGGGTGAGTGAGTGGGACGTAATTCGGGTGGGAATGTGAAGAATGAGAAGGGGGAGGGGCCGTTTGATGGGTGGCCTTATTGAGAGTATTGATTATGTGATCAGCGTTTCTAATTGGATACTCTGCTCGCCAGGGTTTCTTTTCCTGAGGAAGTTAGATGTTGCCGATAGTAAGGAAAAGGTACGTTTTCTCGTATTGCCTTTTTATAGTGTTGGTGCTGAAATCATTGCTCCGCTTTTGTTGGATGACTTAGTTGCTATATGTATCGAGTGTAAGTGTTGAGATTCTCATGAGGATGCCATTTGTCCCTTATTATGCTAGTAATTAAACTTATTAAAGGGAACTCTAACATATAATCTATCATTCTAGGCGAACATACATGAGGCATAAATAAAAAATAAGGAAGAAAAACTTTGTAATTTCCACATTGCTTTTTTCGCTACAACGACATCATCAGGTGACATGATTTGATGTTCCCGAAACCGGTCGTGAAAATTTTAAAAAAATTACCCACGAAATTACAAAGTTTTATTTCATTCTTATATGATCCTGTTATTTCACTGTCGTGTATTAATAGTTTCACAATATGTTTTGATTTAATGGCTAATTACGAAGGAATATCGCAGTACTTTGGTTCGTACCGATTAATAAGATTCATATTTAATTTATGGAAATATGACCATATTTCCGAATCGTATGAGAAACTATCCCGATTGAAGCGGAAACAACGCAGAAAACTACATATTCTTTCCTCTATGTACTTAATACTTCATATGCGCCAGCCAGAATATATGTCATCAGAATTTGTGTGCCTAAATGCCATGCATGACCGTAACACCAGAGGGTACAATACATTTCTCATTCCTCATCATAGAACTGAAATCTTTCACAAATCTTTTCTTATAACTGCGAGCAAACATTGAAATAACCTTCCTTCCGAAATCAAATCTTCAGTTTCAATTCACTCCTTCAAAAGAAATTGTCGCACATATCTTTCCCAATATAATCATCCCTGCTGAGAAGTTATTCTACCGCAGGTAATGATGCACTACCAACACTCTGCCTTAGGTTTTCAATATGCCTATCTCCCTGGTTACTTCGTCTTGCTCCTAAGCTCCTTCCCAACTTATTCCTTGCTGCATTGATAAAAAAAATATGATACTTCTGTTCTTCGCTAATGCTTAATCATAATGAATCCTCTTGAACTTTCTATGTTTTAGCCATATATTCCTATTAAGATTTATTTTTCATTCTTTTCTTCGTTTTATAATTTAGTCATCATTGTTATTTATCTTGTTTCCTTGTGCTATCTTCTACTTTTCTTTTCTCAAATACTCGAGGTTTGTGAAATGAATTCTTTGCAATAATTAACAAGTGATGTCAATGTTTATCTATTAATAGTCAACTTTGTTTTTACTGTATTTGTATTTTCTAAGTAATTAGTTGTATTTTCTAAGTATTCTCAGTGTGTAATATTAGCATATATGTTTGTGTTCCTAAGTGCATATGATACTAGTGACTCGGTTCAATGACTAATCATAAACTTTATCGAAACTTAGTGTCAGTGAAAACTTATTAAGGCAGTATTATGTATTTGTTTGTCATTTTAATCATGTTCTTATTTTCAGGCTATATATTTTTTTCCCAGCTTTCTGTTTCTAAATCTCTTAGTCATTACTCTCAGTAGGTTTGTGCAGGTTTTTCACACCCCCCTTCTTTGTGGGTGTTTTCCTGCTGTGGATATATTTTTTTCCTAGGCCTCACTTAGGTTTTTAAATCCACAACTAAATATTTCCAATTTTGTCCTAATTCAACTTAAGTTAACTTTTATTATTTATTTTTTAACTCTTTGATATTATTATTAATTTATTTTTTTCTTAATATTGACGATGAGTTAAAATAACAATTATGCACATAATTCACAAGTGCACTCGGATTTGAACGCACTAATTCTAGTATTTTATATAGCCCGACAACAACACATTGCGTTCCAAAGTGATCGCATTTAAAAAGAAAGCAAAGTTCATAAGGAAAAGTGTTGAGGTAATTTTACACGCTTTAATATTTTTCCATCACATTGTATGCCCGGCTCCTCGAAGAGGACGTTGGCCGTGAACGATGCCGCACAGTCGGACAAAACTACTTTGCCCTTGCCAACGAAGCTGAAGAAATGAAGGAGCGCAAATTTCTAACCACCGTATTACTCTGCTTAACAGTGATTATTTAAACTTATACTTGAACAGTCGAAAGCAATGGTGAAAAATAAAGATACGTCCAATCGTTATTGTTAACTTACTGATTACCTTGTGTTAACTATTAACCGTAAGTTATGTAAACATCAGTTATGTACGACGATAACCTGGTGATTCATGATTTTCAGAATGTTTAGCCGAGTTCATGAGGTCTAATTACGTAGATACCACAAAATTACGCTTTCTTAAGTAAGGCATTTAAATTGTATTGTATTAGAGTTTCACTCATCGAAACATTTACTGTGGAAGTCGTTCTAACTTCAGTTTGTTAGGCGATGAAAATGCCCTTACGAACGCCTTGAGTATCGTAATATTTAACTATGGTTAAGAAGAAAGTTAAAAGTGATGATGGTGTGAGAACAATTCACCCAAGAAACAGACAAGAGTCGGTTCACCCACGGGAACTTTCACACAAAGACATTATACCAAAGACTTATTCCCCAAAAATATTTCCTCCAAAGGTCGTTTCACCCGAAGGATGTTTAATTTTGGCTAATTTCCTTGTTTTTTAGAGTAGAAATAGCTTTTAAATGTGTGTATATATACGCCGTGAAGAACAGAAACAAGACTCAGGCATATTATAATGCTTTAATTTCTTCAGTCACTATTAAGGCTTCTTGCAATTAATTAATTCTTGCTGTTATTAAAATACGTACTCATCGGTGGGGAACGATTGATTGTTAACTTTTACATGAGTGTAACTAACCTCCTTTTTACAATATCTTCCTTATATCCATTTTATTTATTTGTTTTGTATGATTTGGTAAAATATCCTTTGCTTCATATAAGCTTTGGGTCTATTGGCTGGCTCGACTCTGGGGTTGAAAAATTCCTTGATAAAAGCTTTTGGATGTATTGTCAGTGGGGGCAACGGCCTTGGTGCGAAAAGTCTTCGGATGAAATGTCCCTGGAACCGGGGTAAATACAAATATGGTCGGACTACAAATATGGTCGGACGGTATCACAAGCGGTATCTCAAAGACGACCAGTTTTAACCGTGATATAGCCACTCTCTCCTCCTTATTTTAACTGATTTTCGATATGGGAATACAATTTACAACTTCCGAGGAACAGGTTATCAATTATCTCATTTTATATGCAAGAAGAACTACTACCAAAGTAATTTTAAAATTCATCCGGGCTAAAAATAGCACACTCACCACTTGATCTAAATCACACGAAACGGGGGGGGGTAAGTAATTGGAGATGGATTTTTCTTGTTGTCTTATTCCATCAACCGACTCGTCCGTTACAGAAGAGCTCTGAGAAAAAATCATTTTTCGGAAAAAATATACATCAAAGCGCTGACAGAACATGCCCTGTTGCACCATCATCGGAAAAGATCGCGATAGGGCGCCACCCAATCCAAGAAACGAGGGAAAATGTTCTACAATTTTTACCCCCGTTCCTTTTAGCCGACCTGTCCGCCTCCAATGCATGGCAACAAAGCTTTTCATTTCAAAGCATTTTTCCGCAAGAAGAGCCGAAACTCCGGGAGAAAAAAAGAGCCCATCGTGATGACAACGATCCAGCCGGAAGTCGAGCGGACGAAAAAAACCTCCCGAACTCTAATTTCTTCCTCTCATCCCCATTTCGATTCGTCCACCATCTGTATCTCCCACCCCACCTTTTTCCTCTCCACCGGCTCTTTCCGTCTTTTATTACCCCTTAGGCGATCGGTTAATTGAAGAACGCAACCCTCATGTTTGACTAACACCATGGACTTCCGTTTTACTGGATTCTTTGGCATCCTCCGCCATCCACAACATTCCCTCTCCCTCAGCCGGCCTTGGGAACAAATCAGTCACTCTAACTCAATTAATACCTTGTTTTCTGATGCTGTGATTGGAACGCCATGACTGGCATCTTTCTTCGAGATGAAACGAACAGCTTTGTAGATCTCACTGGAATGTTGGGAGGCGCCCTCCCCTATTTGTCATGTACGCGAGGTCTCTTCAAATGCCGATGGCATGCATAAATGGTTCCATTCAAGCTCTTCTCTGATGCGTGCAAGCGAGTGTTTTGGCCAGGTGAGCTTATATCTGTGCTTTTTCTGTTATTCAGTTATTATCTTCAAATATATTATAATTAAAAAGTAAAAGAGTGGTGAATGTCATAGTGAATGGAATTATAAAATGAAATAATAGTTAAGTAACAAAAAGGAAATGAAATAGTAAAAAGTAAAAACTGTAAACAGTTTTATCCTGTCCACAGAGCTCTGAAGTTGCTCTCATAAAGGGAGAAATCTGCATAAGGCGTATTTTTCTTTGATCATTTTTGGAATGTTTTCTACTTCTTGCTACGTTCTAATTGACCATTAAACAGGTCACTAATATATTGTGTTCATTTTGCAGGGGAAGTTACGTAGAGTAACATTTCTTTCTGTTTTATGATAAACGTTTTCTATTTTTGAGAATAGAAGTTTCCTCTGATAGCTGAGTTGGTTGCACTTTATGAATCCATAAACCATCAACGTTTCGTATTTTGCTCTCTGTATACGATGAACGTTGTTGATGCCATATTTTAAGGTATAGAAGTACTTTTGATTTATTTCAGGGTTCAGGATAGAGCAAAAAGTATCTTTTATTCAATGCAGTGTCAGTCTAATTCATATTTCATTCAACATAGAAGTTACTAATGTATGAATGATACTGAATGCTGAATTCAATTTTGATCACTAGATATTAAAATATATGAAGGGTGTGGTTTCATGTGGTAATTTTACTGCACTTACCTCGACTTCATTACTAATTATTCTAGCTGAGTTAGGCAAACAAGGGAAACGTATTTCAATCCTCATTTTGCCTAACAAGTCCTTTTCCAGAGCTATCGTACTTTCGATAACTAACGCTGGAAAATGTATGGAACCCGACAGCCATTGTGCTCGTGATGTTACAGCAGACCGGGTGATCAATATGCTTGTTCAGGGTTGGCAGACCTAAGGCAAGCGTGCCCAAAGCGGCACGCGGAACTCTGACTACACTATCATTTTTATGCATTCTTCACTTAAAAGCCCCTTAGAGTGAAAAAATTGGTTTCTCTTAGTGATTTTATTATTATTAGTGATGAAAATTAAGATGACTTACGAAAAACACTACGTATTCATCCTATCGTTGGCCTAATGAAATAGATAATACTGACATATCATTAAGTGGTTTGGTGTTAGATTGGTAATTAAGTCCTTTTTAGGAAAATTGGAAGTATTGTAATAAAGGGTTTGCATCCCTGTGCTAGTTTGCTGGTTCACTGTAAGCGTAGATCAATTGCTTTGCTCTCTCAACGCGTTGCTTGAGTAGTTTGAGTCAATAAATTTTCATCCCAACGACTTTTAAAGAAATCATAATAACTCAATGAAGCGTTACTTCAGAGAAAACTGTGTTACCATATTAAAGATTTGTATTCATCCAAATTTTCCAAAAATTTATAATATTTGTGATTTATTCTTCTGGGTTTTCTGGGACTTCATTTATACTAACGCTCCATTGTGACAGAACTGATCTCACCATGTCCAGCGCGGTTAATCGACATCGATAGATTCCATGGTTATTTTCGCTCGTTATTACCTGGCATAAAGTAATTATACTTGCAGAGTCAAAATGACAATGAAGATTATATTTACCATTTAGTTATATCTTTCCATCGTGAAGCGTCTTTTACCATGTAACCATCAGCTGAGTCGCCACCGATGGATACTCAGTACCTTTGAAGCAAAATGATTAAGCACGTGTAGGCCAATTTCAATCTTCAACGGAAAAGTAAGGAAAGAATCAAATAACTGGTTTAGGTCTACAGTAACTCATCGCGCTGTCCTACCCGTCCTAATGGTGTTTGAACACCGAAGGGGGAGTCTCCAATCTGCTTCCTCAACAATGTTGTACCACTTGCCAGCTTGTTTATAGGGGGTTATATTAGCGTACGTCGGAAGTAAAAAAGAGGATGAAAAGTTCTTGGCACCCGCCTTTTTTCTCCCCTTTTCTCTCTCCTGAGTCTCCAATCAGCCCGAGGACTAATGAATACCGCTATGTATAAAGGGATCCGCCCTTTTCATTCGGAAGGGCAGCGAATGAATAAGGAGGGGCTCGTGGAGTGAATGCTCACTTCTTTTGTCACTCATGCGTTGTCAGGGACGCTATACGTGGAAACGGAGATACAGATTTTTCAGTTCCTTTCCGTCGCTTTTAGGTATTTGCAGGAGAAAGAACAGCGGTTTTTGCGTAGGGTGAAAGTCGAGATAAAAGCGGAAGATGCACAGGAAATGGGAAAGGGAAAAGGGCAGTGTTACTTCTTCTACTAAGTTTTGTTAGGAAAAAGGAAACGTACATTTCCACATCATGTGACGCATACTTCTGAATCGGTTACACCAGTTAATTTGCTAAATTATCCCAGGACACTGGAAATGCGACCAGTTTCGATTGTTTGGAGTATATATCTTCCCCTCACTTTATTAATTTCTTACCTTTCTTTAAAACCTCCTTTCTTCGAGCTGTTACGTAATTATATTGCCTTATTTTCACCTATTTTTCTTCATCAGTCTTCACATTCAGATGAGTGATCTAAGAGGCTGAGAAGGTGATTTAAATAAATGAATGCATTTATATCACGAATTAATTTTGAAAACAGAGTGCATAAATGTTTTTCATAAACTGTTAGAAGTGACAAACGTACATAAATTGAAACTTAAGAGAGCCATTACACTTATCATAATAATAAGGTGAGAGTTAAGGGTAAAGAACTTAACTGGATAGTTAACTTAACTGGAATTTCAATGATAATCCATAGCTAAAAAATTCAAACAAAGAGGTCAATTAGAATCCTAATGTATATATATTATTAACACAATCAATTCCTAAGCTGTAATCAACAGTTTACACTATAAAACTGATTCAAGATATTTTTGAATTCACGATAACGAACTGAGGAATGCTTCTCGGGTTTCCAGCCGGGTGATGATGTTTGGAAGCTCCAACGTTTCGGCCGCGACCACTGCTGCCATTCTCAAGGATGTCGAATCTGTTGGGTCCCGGGAGATGATCCGATAGGTACGGTCGTCTAAAAGTTTCTCCATTTTCTCTTCATAAAGCTTTGTCGGTAGAAGGACTGTGGCATTTCCCTTATCTGCTGGGAGAACAACCACTTCCTTCTTTCGATGANAAAAGCTAGGTTGGGAATCTTTAGAAAGCAGAAGGGAAATCTTCAGGTAGGGAAGCCTTTACAACGCCTACACAGGCAATCCAGCATGGGCAGATATTAGCAGTAGGATAAGAAACCCCTCCTACTTGGGCAGAAATGACCACCCCCAACCTCCCCCTCAAAGAACCAATACCGCCAATTACTCTTTTTTCAATAGGACTACAGATCAATGGAACGCACTTCCCGCAGAAATGTTCGAGCCCTTTCCTCCACGAATGCGGGCATTTAAAGAGAAGCTGCACTAACAGGGCAACTGGAATAACGTTATTACTTGACTTGCCGTTCTAAAAACGTTGTGTATTTTTGTGTAAATGAAGAGGGTTTAGTGTATCTGTTTCCATCACTGTATTGTTATGTTAATTTTCTTAGTTTTTATTATGGCATTTTTTAAATTGGGATGTTAGTTAAACCCTTGCCACCAGAACTTTGTTCTAATTGTAAGGCTATGTACAATAATAATAAAAAATAGATATTTAATATAGCATTAAATGACCAAATCTCCATTATGACCTATTAATGTGCTGCGAAAAATATTAAGAAAAACACTGAAACAGAAACACCACATCATTCGAAGTAATTAAGCGAAATAAATAAATTGATGGATCCGATATGTTCGCTTAATAATAGTTCCACATTCATTATCCAAGCAATAATCGTCAAAGATATCGTAATTCTGCAACAATTCTCAGCAGGGGAACTTTCACAATATTAAAATGTGGTACCTTTTCCATCTTGTACTGAAAAGTGCTTCTATGACCAAATTGATGTACGATTTATCTGAATGATATAAGTATACCGCACATCCGATTTAAATAATTTGTTTTTAAGGTTCATCCGCGTGTAAAAGAGTTGAGAGCTACATGCATGAGCCAGTAAAATCGGTTTCGTTTTCATATGGCAAAAATAATCGACTTAATATTTTATTTCGCTATCAATACATGTATAATATTTTCCTCTCTCAATATTCCTAAGCATCTATTTGTTAACTGAATCCATTTTTTTTTAGAATATGTTGAATGAATGCCGGTGAATTTCCCTTCCGGCAGTTCGTTTTTTTCTTCTTCCATATTGTAGTAACGTTCATGAGAGTTTTGGCTTTCGAGAGTGTTTTTGCTATATTTACTTACGAATTTAAGACAAGTTTACCAAGACATAGTAATAACTAGTTACGATCAAACAAAGCTTGCATGGAACGAACGAAGTGGAAAAAAATAACTATCAATTCACGACCATCGACTTTAATGCTTTTCGTGCAAAGGATATAATTTTAGCGAAAACAGGGAGTTGAATGACGCTCACACAGCTCTCAGGTAAAATGTTGTCACATATACAAGTGCTCCTTTTAGCGACCTTAAATTAAGAGGTCGTTTCCATGTGTCGGAGTACTTTACGCCAATGTGTGAGTAGTCCTAGGAATTGAAGAGGTTTTGCTTATTTTTCTATTTTATATTGTATTTATTTTCATCGAAACGGATATCCTGGACTTAAGTGACCATAAAATCAATTATGATGGTTAATTTAACTTGACATTTTACTTAAAAACTTAATTAAAATTTATCGATTTATGTTTTTTCGTGTGTTCTCCTTTCCTTCATAATATCCGTTAATGTAACATTTCCGTACTGAATATCCTGTGATTTTGTAATACCATTTTCCCTACGTAGAAACAAACTTTTAATATAGATACTTCTTATACGCCAATGTTTTATTACTTTATTGTAGACAGTTACTTTTACAAATATTGGATGATAATTTGAGCTTCTCTATTGCTTAAAAACAGCAATGGTGAAGGAGGTTCAAAACAAATGTTATGATTTCCAAGGACGAGGAGGAAAGATGTTAATTTAGTATAAATAGCATAGTTACCAATTCAGCGATTCCGTCGCCTAATGTTGCGGATTTTTCATACTTTTGGGACCTTTTTTTCCGTTTTAGCGACATCTAGTGCTCTGTAGAGCTTGTTCTATTATTTCAACACTCCTCTACTTGCTCTTCAAAATGTCATGGTTGACTTATTTTAATTCAGAATATTAATACATTCTGTTGAAAAAAGACATAACATTCATACTATAATGTTTTAATTTGTGTAATTCCTGAAGCGATGTTCAATTTATGTAGGAAATGTAAGCTATCTAATTTTTTAACTACTTTTTACGGATACTTTCTTCTGAGCTTAGCATCTTTTTATCTACCTCAGTGTCCACCTAACGACATTTTCGAAAACAAATTGCCATATATGATGGACAACCGTGCTCTGGAAACTCGATGATAATTGGAAAACATAATACGAACAGGAAATATAACACGGAATAAAACTGGGGTTTGAGGCGTGAGATTTGGATCCCTGGGTTCAAGTCCTACTCATATCGCTGTTTTCCACTTTTTTATCCTTAGGTACCACTGATATATTATGCGCTTTAGCTTGATGCTGCTATCATTATATGCTTCTTACTAATACAGGAATAGCTGTAGATTCTTGTTCGCGTTTGTGCGTAGTCTACGATTTGGTACCTTATATATTGTCTAACTCATTCAAATTATCGAGGGTAATTTCAGAACACTTTGTCTTAGTGAGCCGAGGTAATACTTTAGTGCGAAGGCTGTAGGAGGGACAGTAATCCTCAACGATAATGGAGCAAAATTCAAAGACCCTTTTCATTGGTTAGAATCGACTTCCTTTCCCCTTCATACGAAAAAGACTCAAAAGACGTCAAAAAAACGTAAATTCGGGAAATCAGTTCAAAATCATACGATTGGCCAATGCTGAAAGTCCCTCTTTCCATTTACTTTGCTCTCCTCGCATTTCCTTTTTAAACTATGTACCTTGATGTATGCCCTACATCCTCGCGTCTGCCACCGTTTCAATATGATCACACCGTTTGCTCACCCCGCCCCTCACTCAGCCCTCTCCTTTTTCCGCTCCATTCCTCACTCTGTGGATTCACTCCATTCTCCACTTCATTCATTCGTCCACTTTTTGTCATCTCCCACGCCACTTCCTCATATTCCGCCGGGACCCTTTTTCCTCCAATTCGTTGTCCACCTCCATTCCAGCTACGCAAGAATTTCCCCCTTTCTCCTGCTTCCACCCCTCTCTTTCGCCCGTGGTATTCAATATCCTCTCTGTCCGCACATATACTGCGCACCGTGGCAACGTCCGTGATGCGACCAAGTCCATCCTCTCCACCGCCTCCGTGGTGGCCGACCGTGTGGGGAGGGAGAGGTATAGATTGAAAGGGGGATAGCAGGGGGAGGATCAACAGGAATGTCGCTTGTATTCCAAGAATAGGAACTGATTGAATTTCCCGTATGATGCGGGAAGGTTGGCGACATAGGGTCTTTTATTTGCGTCCACGAAGTGAGTCAATTAATTACATTTTTTGGGAATTCCGTTGCCCACTTGTTTATAGCAGAATAGGTGGTAGCCTTCGGTTCTTATTATTATGAGCAATAACGCAAATCAAAGGATACCTATTGTATATTAAATGCTTCTCCGCTGTACATAGAATACAAAGTCACAACTGTGGCAAAGAATTGACCATTTTATGTCATTATTCCCTCCTCTCGTTCTTAGTGCGCGTGTTTCGTAGGTTTACGACTGGCTCATAACCATTCTTTAAGTTTTAATGCATAATTATTTTTTTCTCCGTATCTGTTAGGCCATTTTATTTCTCGTTTAATTTTTATTCCTAGATTGATCTTACTTTTGAGATTCTCTGATTACTGTCATACGTTTAACATTCTCCTTTCTATAATATAGTATATATTTTGACTTATAATCTTCGCTTGCATATAAATGTTTCTTTCAAATCTTTACCAAAAGTGCCATGGGTTAACCATCCGATGATTGGTTTGTTGCAGTTCAGCTAGCCGCTCCCAGCTAGCCGCTTACAATATTTGCTCAAATAATTCTCTCAAAACTCCTAGCCTTTAGTCTAGCCAATAACTGCCTCCAATAATCCTACTCACGTTATATATTATTTCCTTCCGTCATTCATTGGGCATTTTAATTCGAAATTATGCGCTCTATCCTATCCTTTTCATGAATGCTTTTCACATATTTCTCTCTCCATTGAATTGTTAAAGGTCTTCATCCATAACTTGGTCTGTCCGTTTAATTTTCCACATCCTTCGATAAATACCAAATTTTTAACGTAGGATACTTTTGAAAACTATTAGGGTCAACTTACAGGACTGCAACTTCCGTGTCTAAGCTTTTATGAGCAGATTTCTCAAATTTAACCTTGTATGTACTAGTTACTGCCACCCTTCGCTTTTTCTTGATACGGTGCTCTATCTCACGCTCCTTTTACAGCTTTTATCTTGATTCCTGAATATATAGTAAATTTCTCCGGCCTGTTCAAAGTATTCTCCTCCACCTTTTACCTCGAAATTTTCTTGCTTTTGCTAAAGATTCTTTTTCATTACTAAGAAATAAATAGCTGCTACTGATCACGATTTTGCACTCCGTTTTTAGCTATGATCGCACCAGGCACGGTCGCAGAAAATAACATCAAACTCAAACCGCATGATACCGCACAATGCTACATAGAGAATTAATGCCGCTGCAAATGAAAATTAAGTTTAATCCTGCCCTCCAGCTGAAGACTAAAGGAAAAGGAAAATTGAAATTACTACATTGAAAAGGAAGCTTCTTATTCCGCATTGAACCCCTATAACGTGACACAATGAACTTCTTAAATCAATAATTCTTTAGTCCTTTGACTTAATTTACTTTTTATAAATAAAGATTCTATTGTCTGCTAATATTTTCAATATGTTATTTCCCGAAAACAACGAATTCCTTCAATTGCTATTGTTTAGTGAAAATTTTCTGTTGAGTTCGATTACTAATAATATTAACATTTTTAAAAACTATGATTAAACGATTTCTAAAAGCGGTGGTTTAGCTCATTTTCTATAAGCATCAGAACCCGTAGTACAAACGACACTTCGTATTTATACGTCAATTAGTTGGAATCGAAATGTGACAAAAGGGTTTACTGTAGAAATCAATCGTGATTGTATGGAACGCCGACGAAAAATTCCTAACTTCCAAGGTTTTGAAAAAAAATAACGAAGTACAGAAGGATCCGGAAAATATATGAACATTTGCATAATGGAACAGTAGGGAATAGGTTATAAGGCATGTATAATGAGAGATCAAGCAGATGTAAAATCTGTGTCCAGAGAGAGGAAAACTTCATCGCTGAAATTCCAAAGAAATACTCCACAGTATTTTGCGCAATGACTTGCAGTCATTAACTAATATGAACGGAGAGACGTAAAAATATGGGAAAAGAGAAACTTTGGCAGGGATTTCGAAGGAAGAAAAGTAGCTTCTCTGTAGTTGAGGGGGAGTCAAAATTCTATGGTGATTCCGTATCCTTCGAGAGGTAAAAGTGAAAGGATGATTTTGCGAGTTTGACGGCAGTGAGAGGAGGTTGCTCCTTATCTTGTCTCTTCCCATCCTTTCACTCTTCCCCCTCCACCACCTCTATAACTCTCCTAATGTCGCATAAACTTGCCTTGCACCTATGAAGACGTTCCACCGAATCTTCTTGTTTTTCGTATGGAGTGAAGACGTTTTCGCTTCGATGGATATGACGGGACTTTCACGAAGCGAAGCGATTTGAAAGAGCTGTTAAAACTGAAGCGGAACGTTATCTCTCTTAGTATTTTTCCTCGTACCGTATTAAACCCTATGAAAATAATTTTCCTTCCCCCGATCTCTGAGTCGTATATTCTTCGATGCTGAAACTTCATGTCGGAGGGATCAATCCATCACGTCAATCGATACATATACCGAATAATCGGTGACGCCCACAGTATTAATATGTCAAGTTAAAATTATGTAACTGATTTCTTTTACTAATGACCAAACTTTATGCCGTGATATCCAGATTGCATTCCTTAATATAAGATATAATAATAAGAATTAATGAAATTGATAGTATTTAGCGTGACTATTTGGAATTTCTCAAACATCTTAAAAGGTAAAAAAACTTCGTAACTTTCACGCTAGACTTTTACTGACCGTTTCCATCAACGATTTCGCATCTTCAGAATCATTTGAGACCGTTCCACAAAAAAACTTGAAGTTAGTCGATAAGAATCTACTATGAAAATGACGAAGTTTTCTTTCTTTTTTCCCGGTGGGAGCCTATGTGCGAAATGACCTAAGCTGTCGAAGCACTTTTAAAAAAATACTACAAATACTTTCTTTCTTTTATAATGAATGTTTTCAAGAATTCTTGTTTGAGAAACTTTGATATAATTTATGCTTTAGATATCAACTTTTTCACAGAAAAAATAGTTGCTTAGTCTAAGGAGAATGACTATTTTTTTATGTTAATAAACATAAATTTGCTCAACCTAATAATTAATGTAGAGCTCTTCCCATAGAGTACCTAAACCGGAGCTATTTCAATAAAATCATCACTGAACCGTAACTAAAAATGGTGCCATTAAAATCTTACCCCGAACGTAAAAATAGCTATTTATGGCAATGACATCTGCAAAGAAATTTTAATATATATTGTCATGGTTTCCATAAAAGATTTACCTTCTTGGAACTTAAGCTACAATTTCTTTATTTAAGCTGCGATTTAATCTTTAAATAATTATAATGAATTATAACATTAGATAATAACTAAAATATATTTACTTTGAAAATGAATTTATAACCTTATGTCATAAATTGTTGATGCAAGTGCGATAACCATATGTTTGAAAAAATAACATTAAAATTATTCCCCATAAGTTTTTCATTCACCCATACTCGATATTGGCGTATATTTTTTTACGACTTTCCGTGTAAAGGATCAGACTCTACTCATAGAAAGTTGACCGTCCTTGGGGTGATAGACATGTAGAACACTCTTCGGTGTGGAATATGAGGAAAAATTATGTGGGGAAAACTGTAGGATGCTGGTGACTGTTGAAAGTCAGCTTGAAAGAGAGGAACGGAGGGAGTGAAACATAATTCGACGTGGCAGAATGGCATGAAAGCGAACGAAGGGAAAGTTTCCTAAAAAGGCGCAAGGAGTAGGGGCTTTGCCCCGTGTATCATTCTTCGATGGGATGAGTCAGGCGGCTTTTGAGGGTGGCTGTATTAAAATGAGCTTTGGGAGATTTTAATGTAGAAAGGCAGGCTTGATGAAAATTTCGCCAAAATTCTGGAAGAGCACGCGTATTTTTAGGCCCTTCCCATTCACTCTTCATCGACCCAGCGAGACTCTTTAGCTAGGAAATAATGACTCAAGGAGATTTTATCGAATAAAGCTACTTTTGCCTTTACGGTTTAATACTTGTTCGCGTAAAGTTTGCTTAGGTCTGAAGAGATGGTTATCGCCGAATTCGAGGCTATTACTCTAAAGTCATCGCGAGGTGTCGTTCAATCTACGCAATAATATGCCATAAGAAGAACATATCCAGGAAGATACGGACAAGAAAATAAAGTCCGGGATTTGAACAGGATTTCTAAAGTGTCGGACGTTTGCTCTATCCATTTTACTATCCGGACTAGATATCCTGAATTGATTTCTCATCGGGTATCATTGTGGATAGAACGAATTGGGAAATTCGAGTAGTTCCGTTCCAGACATATACCTTACACGTCCGTTTTTTCATAGAAATTGGAAAAGGGGCACGCATTTATGTACCAAGTCACCTCAACTCTAATCTCTCTTGGAAGAATATTTTTTAGCTGGGCAGTTGTTACTATTTGTATTTTCCTATTCGAAGACATACATTGGATCGAAATTATATTAATGTCTTTCAGGGTAGAAATTAGGTTGTCACGAAAATTACAGATAAGGTCACATGAAACAGCCAAAATTATTTAAACGGAAAGGCGGAGAGTTTTAATTTGTAAGCTGCCTTTCATTGATGAATCTGAGCACAAACAAAATGATGAGACATCCTGTTTCTTTTTCCCTTTTCAGTATATCGCTAAACTGAATTGCTCGCAATGGATTTCAATTGTGGTGTACGAAGAAAGTTTTTGGGTATCTTTAGTATATCTCTTCTATGTTTGTAGAAATGAAACATTTGTATTAGTTATTATTCGAATTAGCAATGATTTTAACGAAGCTTCTCTAAAGCACAGAATTCTTGATTTACAGGAAATTTTTATTTTGCTATGCTTCCAACAAGTGTGGAAGATTTTCCGCCGTGGTACCCTCCCCTAGAATACTAAATGAACAGTCGCGGCTGGAATTATCACTTGCATTAGACTGCCACCGCAAATAAAAGAAATGTCTTTCGAGATTGACGAAATTGTTACTTGATATGATGTGCAGGAAATGGTTCCTGTTTTTCTTTCAAACACACGTAGCGATAACGATGCCGCATGAAATGTAGACTATTTTCCTCGCATTCAGAAAAAATGCGACCAATGGAGATAAGATTCATAAGAGTCGACCGTCGTAAATAGAGTTTATTTACCAGTCAGTCCTGGAGAATCACGTGGTGAGCGATATGAATCAGAGTTCCTTCGCCCCCAACATCTGTGTAAACTTTTTCATGAAATTTGTTCGCCGGCTTATCGGCTCTCGCAGCGGAGTGACAGGCATTTTCCCTTGGAAAGAGTACTTTCGCGACGAAAGGGAAAAAAATCCGGACCTCAATGGGTATGAGTCACCATTTGAGACGTCCCTGACGCGGACTATGGAAGCGGATGGCATCCGTGATTAGCACACGTCAACTCGTATTCCCTATGACATCTCTGCCCCGTTAGGGTCCGTGGTTTCCCTCTTTTATGCGCATGTGGAGAATATTCGATCTCCCTTACCAAGGGAAAACGGATACTCTTTTCTGTACCTAAACTCCTTACTAAAAGGCAATTGATCCTACTGACGCATGCTGCCAATATAATTAGGATTTTTGAAACCTATAGATGGTAAACGTCATTCGTACTTACTAATAAAAATTGATTCATAATGACTTCGTGGGAGCAATGGATACGTAAAAATGCCTGTACCTTTATAATAATAAACAATGCATAATGACCTTTGTTATTCTCTCAAATTTTCCATCTTTCTCAACCAGACTCGCTAGCGAAGTTAAATTGTGAGAAATGGTTGTGGAAATATGATAATTAATTAATCTAGACTTCAAAATTATACAGTTGAAGCCTCAGACGTCGCACTGATGAAAAGCTCTCATGCTTCCTTAGCGAAATTTTTTTCAAACACCCTTATGGTTAAACGTCGTCTGAAAATAATCTTCGTATTTAGAGTATATGATAGTAATTAGTATTGTTGTAACGATGTTAGAAGATGTCATCTTGTTTTCGGTTTAGCAAAGTATAATACTAAGATGTTTCCGGATCTGAATGTCTTTCACTGTCGCTTCCCTTCCTTCCTATTTTCATTTCGCTTTCAAGAATGACGAGATAGAAAATTACTGCAGGAGTAATTCAGTATAAATAATTGATAAATTAAATTGAAAATATTTATTTTGACGGAAAGCCTTTCGTTATGCGACGCTTGAGCGGAAATTGAAGATAAACATTTTTAAGATAGAAAAATCAACTTTTGGCTACCCACGGATAAATAAAGATTATTGTTGTCTTTAAGACCGAAGAAAAGTATTTCAATGGAGCGTATGAATAATTAATTATGCAAAGTTTCAAAGTAAAAACAATTCAATAAGACGAGAGGTCTTGAAGTAAGAGTACATGCACATCATATGGCTATTTGATTAAAGCCGTTGAAACTGTTTTAGACGATGAAAGTTTTTGACCTCTGTTTCTATGAATTGTGGCGATGAGAAATTTTTATTTTCGGGAAGATGTATTGAAATACACTTATCATGTTACACCAGGAAAAATCAAGCCGCACATTTAGCGTCTACGAGTATATTAAACTATTCCTTTTGCAAAATACTATCCTGGCCAGGAAACTTAATCTCTAAACAAAATAAAAAAGATGGATGTATATTATATATTCCTTAGGTGTTATCGATGTGAATAAGAGACTAATTAACTCAAGCGCCCATATGCATTTGAATAAATGAAGAAAAGACCGCGTTTGGCCGTAGAAATACTGGCACGTAACCTGAAAGAGGCACTTCCTCACTCATTAGTCCAACATACTCCTTCAACAGATATTCGTCTCGCTAAAACGTGCTTGATTTCTGCTGTGGTGAGTAACGTAAATATTGCATAAGAAAGCTCTGCAACTTCTTAATTTTGCAATACACTGAAAGAAGTTCAACACCGCAGAAATCTTTCTTTCTTTTTATTCTCCCCGCATCATCCTACTCTCTTCTTTACACCGTCTACGTTGCATTGTCTTTACCAACGTAATTTCCCTCTTCCTCTTCCCATTCGCATCCATTCTCTCCCTTCCCATTCACCCGCGTATTCCCCTGCCAATCTCTCGATTCTGCTTGATTCGGAGAACCTTTTAGCACCGCGAGGACAAAGGGTTCCTTCTCCACTGCACTGACTAACATCTCCGTCCATCTCTCTCCCCTACCGCTATAATTTGCCCCATCCGAGCCCCTCTTACCCTTACTATCTCATGTCTGGTCCATTCAGTATACGCAGTACCATCGCCGACGTGTGTCATTCATTCCCTGCTTCCCATGCGATTACGGCATCCGGATCCCTTCTTTTCTACGTCACCCGTTCAATGCCTGTGGCAGTTCAGTTTCCAGAGCACGCCTTAATGCGATGCATGCGTACGGGTATGGTGGTAGTGACGGGAGAACGGGAACTATGAAGTCGTTATGATGTTAATGAGTGTGATGTTTCTCGGTGAAATTCTGGAAGGATATCTTGACAGTGTTCTCAGGTCGCTTTGGCGGCTATTCATACCTCAAGGTACCACTCATTACTTTTGAATTAAAATTGATGAGAGGATCGATATGAAGTAACTGATCATAATTATTTTACTGCTCCAGTGATGGGGCATTCCTTGAGGGGAAAGCAGATCGGATATTGAAGTAATGGAATTTTTATAAAATGTTCTTCGCTCAAAAATATTTACTGATTACAACGGAGTGCTTGCCTAATCTCAACTGCTCAAACGTAACTATATTCTATATTCAGGAAAAACCAAACTTTCCATTATCACAGAATACATTTTCATCGCGACTTGAGCTTGAACTCACCATCACTGCATATTAATTTATTACCTGAGCCATCCTTTGTTTAGGTTTATGTTTCCAAAGAAAGCCGAGGCTTTCTGAGACCGAGAGAACATATTCCGCTAACCAGTGATGACAAACTGTTGCTATTTCTTCTGGAAAGCATACTAGCAGTAGAGATACTTAAGGAAACAGCCAAGAGATTCCCTTTTGGAGAATAATCGAGAAGGTTAATTCGATCTACGAATATAGTAGGATCGTGACATAGCAAATAATATAAACCTCATATGAAATTAACTATTTAGTTTTGTTCACTGAATTTTCTACTTATTTAAAAATCATAAACAAAGCTTCGAAATTCAAAAAGACTTAGCGGAAAATGCACTTAATGTATCATAGCATAGCATAATCCATAATGGATTGTCAATGAAGAAAAAAATTTTTCTTTCTATAGACTATCAAAGAGTTACTTCTACCAAGATATAAAGGTAACTAATATCTTAATTAATCCAACCACAGGACTAAACAAATAAGGAACATCAGCAGTTATATAACATTTGGCTTGGTTAATCAGAAGAAAAGAAAACAATCAGGTTTGAATTTTCTGAAGGATATTTGGAATATACTATTTTGTTAGGGAAGGCCAGAGTAAACATATAAGGCAATTTCTGCAATGCTGACTTTTCACATTTAACAACTGAAATTTATAAACTGTTGCTTGGAGAATAAAATATCATCAAATAATTCTGCCCCAAAAGTAATTGATAAAAACTGTTTATTAAGATTTGGATTGCAGTAATTAACTCTCGTTTACTATTACTCCAGCACCGAATTTTCTTCCATCCTTAGACTGTTTCCGTGCCTTTGCACCAAAAAATCTTCAATAACTACACAGAATATGATGCTCACTGCCCCAAATTCCAGCAAAATATAGCGGCTGAAGTGATCCATTGCAAAAAGCTTCCTTATTTCTCGGAAATGAGTTAGGCAATTTTGTGTTAATGTTACTTTTATGTTTCATATTATGTCATTACGTTTCTCGAAGTATTTTTCCCCATGGTCACTTTCCATTTTCCTCGTTGTATTCAATAACTAGAGTATTTTAATGACCACAAAAGATTAAATTATTGGCAGGTAAGTATTGTTAGGCAAACTCACAATCGTCAGGACATAAAGAGCCTAAAATACTTTTGCCACTTTTTAGTCGGAAACGATAGAAATTAAATGAGATTTCATGTTAAAGTCCGGGTATTTGAAATATTATTTTCAGGTCTAATCATTGCTAGACTTGGTCAGAATTTTTACAGAATGTTACCGAAACGTATTGTGAATAATGAGTCCTGGAATTAACTGCAATACCAAAGAAGACAATGGTCGAGAGCGTGGCCAAATTAACCATGGAAAATAGTGTTGACCGTTTACATAGCCACCAAAATGATGTTGTCTCTCATGGAATATATCTCTAAGATGGCCAAATTTACCCTAGAATGTTACGATCTAATAATGTTTAATGCTTAAGTCCAGATCTCTTCTCAGCATGTTAACTTCAATGCATGTTTCTCAATGTTTTTACAATGCAGAGCCAGCCTAAATTCGAAGTTCGGTGCAATACGTTCTTGATAACGGTCCTTATAGTGAAAAAAACAAGGCCTTCTGGTTTATGAGAATGAAATCAAATCTTACATAAGTGTAAGTTAATTTTAATTCGATTTTATGCTGAAGATTTCAACGTATGAGTCGATATTATCAAAATTAAAATAGTTAAAGGATTTTACTTGATGTTTTTCTCAACGATTTGCTTAAAAATGCTTTCACTCCTTCATCCTCTTTTCCTAGGTTATTGTTAATTTCAATAAATAAAGCGTCATCGAAGTCGAAAATCCTTATTTTTTTGCACGAGTTTATTTATTATGTACCAATTTTCATTTATGTAACGGAAAGATTCGTAATCTTAGTTTATGTAGCTATTATTCGTGAATCAAAAGCGAATGGAACTGAAAATCAAACCTTAAAGACTCCCATTTTAAAGGTTTGATTTTCATGGATGTTTTTTGCATTAAAATGAATTATTGCTATCATAAATTGAAAGAAAAGGTGTCGGAAAGTTTTACGGAAAACGTTCTGCCCAAGGGACGCTTCACCCACAGACGTTGCAAACAAAACTTTTCACCCACGACTTTTTAATTCAAGGGTCGGTTTATCTAAAAGATATTTCACCCAAAGGATAGTTCCATAAATCGCACTTTTAGAAGAGAATAACATATGAACCAGGCAATTATGTAGAAAATGAGAACGATGATTGCAATTAGTATTAGTACTAATTAAAATTGGGGTGTTGTTAAATATCCATCGACAGAACAGTTCATTTTGCACTTAGGCACCCACCGGGAATCGAACCCGGGACCGCTTTCACTGAAGTCGAACGCGTTGTCCTCTTGGCTATCGTGGAGCCCANTATATATATGAAGCAGATTTATGTATTTATTGACTAGTATTTGTCATCTATTTAATAACTATTATTTTGTGAGAGGTTTACCATCTGTGATACACATCGAAGTGTACGAATAGTGTCTGAGACCTTTTCTAATCTGAAGCATAAATGCACTAAATCATTGGAGAAAGAATAGCGCATATTTAATAATGGACTAAAAGAAAGAGGGTAAATGTTAGATGAGCGAAACTGAAGAACATTGCAAAGCAATCCTTGAAAGGATTATGTAAGAAGATACGTAATCATCTAAGGAAAGAAGACTAAGAAACAAAGAAGTGCATCAATAACAGCGCTGGATGAAGATAATGAAATGGTTATTCGTGATAGTGAAGAGAAGGCGAACTTATCAAATTTCCAATTTCAGGAAGAGTTCACGTTGGATAATGGAGATTCGAAATAGTGTCATTTATCACGAGTGGTAATCGAGATGAAGGAAACAGAGTTGTCTATTGCAACGGTTTAGGAAAGACGGCCCAAACCCAATGAAGGCTCGAGTCTAAAGGAGTCGCAACAAGAGGAAAGGATCATTTCCTTAAATATATACAGTCTTTTTTCCGAAAGAATTTTCCCATGAGTTATTAAATTTGTATAACTCTAACCTAAAAGGCGGCAGATATTACGCAATAAATCATGTACATGAATTGAATCTATTAGTTATTTAGCGTATGATTATGAAATGAATAAATACATAGCTTTAGGGCTCCTAGCATATTGTTATGGCATTCATTTGTATATAGGATAATAAGTATTTACTAAATATTCTCGGTAAAAATATATTAACTAAACGTTTACTTGAGAATTGCTAGTACAATACAATAATGATTAAAGCAAGGGACTGATGAATTAGTAAAGTAAGGAGAGTAAAGTACCTTATTTAAGGTCATTTGGAAATATACTAAAACAGCACAAAAATGTGTAATATTGAAAACGGACGAAAAACATCAACGAGCTTGGTATAATTGAAGACTTCTGTACAAAATGCGTACATTTAGGGTAAAAATATAATTTTTTTCCTTATATGCTTTATCACTTCGGGTGTAACATATTTCTTTCAGTATTCATAATATTTTAACTTTATGCATAAAGGTTAAAATGCCCAGGAAAAACGGACATGAAAAAAAGCCTGACGGGACCGGGACCAATCCTGGTCCCTGTCCCGGTGACATTTTTCATGTCCTATTCTCCTTGGTAATTTTTGTAGGTGCCCGCTAAGTAACCTAAACCCTTTTTCTTGAAGGTTAGATTGATTTTCTTTCGTTAAATATAATTAATGATTATGCCAGTTCTTAAAAATAAATTTGAAACAGCTTAGACCGAATTTTAGCCCTACATCAAAAATTTTCCTTGCTTCCAGGCATAAAAAACATTTTTTATGATCCATTCCCTTTCACATTCAATAAAATTAGATTTTCCTCATTTTACTTTTCATACATATTATTTGTTAGCTATTGAAATTCGATGATGACTCAATAAGTTGTACCGTAAATAATTAAATGTTAAGGCGTCAAAAATGCTTAAAATTCGGCTTCCATGAAACAAAATGGCCTGTCAGATACAGCCATCAACGCTATGTTATACGTTATTTAAAAAAGCTCAGGAAACTGTCACGATTTCTGTTTGACAGGTCTATCAAATATGCCGCGTATCTTCTGCTTTCGACAGGTTCGTCAAATTTCCCGTTATTTCGAGTTAGAATGTGAGCAAATCAAACTCGTAAAATCACGTTATTTAATTTTTAGCATCAGGAAAACTAAAATTACACCATTAACGTTTACCGCTATAAAATAATTTTTGAACGAGTAAATTTCTTAAAATATATTGGAGGACCTAAAAAAAAAATACTAACCTAAAACCTTACCGATTAATAATAGAGTGGGCAAACTTACTGATTAATGACGTGTGAGCCGATGTTAGATAAGGAGCTCGATGGAAATTATGAGTGTTCAGGATGTAAGATAAGATTCCAACAGAAATGAAATGAACAAAGAAGTATTTGAACGAGAAGAGCGAAAAGGAATACGGCATAAATGAAGAAGTGGAATGCGATGGAATAAGTGGAAGACTAAATAGACACAAATCGAAGGAGAAGGATAAGAGATGACTAAAACGGTCAAACACAAACTTTCAGCGAAAATCACCTCTGATGTTCAGAGCTGGGCAATTTGTCGATATTAGGGATCTGAGGCGTGGGTCTTGCGGAACACAAGGGCGAGGAAAGCAACGGCAAGGATAGATGGATAATGGAGATGAGCGCAGAGAGAAGTTTGCTGCCAAAAAAAGAGAACATATTTCCTTATGTGCCCATAATTTAATATCTTGCTCCACTTTTCTGAAACCACATTGAAAATTATACTCTAATACACTTTTCCCACACGATTTTTCATGACAGATTGCTTATAAGCATCACTCTTATTTCTGAGATGGAACTTCTCACTTCTGAATTGATATTGATATCCAATACAATTTCAAAATTTCCCAGTATATGCAGGAAACGTATTCACGACAGGGCCACTATCTAATTTATAAAATGCTACTCTTAAGTACGCATGAATCAGACTTGCGCCTATAAATGGCAAGTGAGCTCTCATATAAGACCTACACTAACTGACAGAAGATGTGGACGTATACTTTTTCAAACTACATGTATCATTTAAACGATAATAGATTTCTAAAAGTACTAACGAACTGTAATGGAATATTTAATATATTTTTGAGAACTTTTGAGCCAATCCTAAATTTTTTTTAGGTCTTGCTTTAGTATTAAGCATATCTTTGAAATGCTTTTCAACTTGTTCTCTATATTTAATTTTTATCATTACCAAGCTTATAGCAATTTGACTGCTTGTATCTGAACATTATGTCATCCTTTTGCTTACTCTGTACATTTTCGAGTTTTGAAATTCCATATTTTAAGATTCAGATAGTTACTTCATAACTCCTTTTAATTTAAATTTGGTTACTTTTTATTTCTTTAAATATTATGCGTTGAAGGTGACTATTAGTAAATATTATGGATTTTGGAGAATTTGAAAGTAAAATATTCTACTGCTACCATATTGTCTATTTATGAAGCGTTTTTCTTTCTGTCTGAAGTTTTCGTGAATAGTAGGCTTATGCATGTTTTTCCACACATATGTTCCTGTTTGGCATAATTCTCAAGTGGAAAATAGCATACATTTAGTTATTCTTTTCATAACCACAAACTATTCTGTTTTCCCTTCTGTACTTTTATAATAATAAGTATTGTTTGCTGCATACTTGTAAAATTTGACGATGTATTAAATAGAAGAGATGGCTTTTCAATAATAGCCTCTAGTATTATTATTATTAGTATTATTGTTAAAAGTGCTTCGACAGCTTAGGTCATTTCGCACGTAGGCCCCCACCGGAAATCGAACCCGGGACCGCTTTCACTGAAGTCGAACGCGTTACCCACTTGGCTATCGGGAGCCCTAATTTACCTTAAGACACAGATTTCGAGCCTCAGTTTTAATGCTTTCTCACCTACCACCGTTCTCTCCAGTCGATACGATATGTGCAAAAGCACAGTAACAATAATAAAATCGAATGTAGCAATGGTACGTTGACAAACCGAAAGCATATTTTTCCAGATCAACAGGTCGATTCCCAATTGCTCTTATATCATTCATTTCGGAAACTTTAGCTCCGCAGATGTAGCACTTCACGCCAACACTCTCAGTCAAGGCATTGCTTACCTAAAAGAATTGTTTTTATAAGTTTGTTAAGNAGGATTCCCAACCTGCGTCTGTGAGCATTTGCGTTACACTTGCTTCTCTATCGTAGCACTTTTTAACAAAACGTATCGCCTTACGCTGCACTTTCTCGAGTTCGCGAGAGTTCGTTTCATCCGTTGGGTCCCATATACTCGCCGCATATTCCAGATGGGGCCTAACTAACGAGGCTTAGTATAAAGACATAATTTATTAATTAATGTTCATTTATTGAAGTGAATGTATGCAGGGAGAGAAAGAAGGTGAGGAAAGGGGTAATGTTTAGGAGGGGAATTCAAAAGTTTGCCATAATAAAGTTTAGATTTTTAC
The DNA here is from genome assembly GCA_000376725.2 of Ladona fulva. Taxonomy (NCBI): domain Eukaryota; kingdom Metazoa; phylum Arthropoda; class Insecta; order Odonata; family Libellulidae; genus Ladona; species Ladona fulva. The sequence continues at coordinate 55,803 of KZ308770.1, read as the reverse complement.
GAAGTACTCAAGGAGCTGAGTGGGACTGGATTGTTAGCTCAGTGGCCTGAGCAACCACCCTATATGTGATTGACCAATGGTAGAGCACGAGGCTGGATTCCTCAGCTCGATTTATCCTTGCTAAAATGAAGCAACTTTTAGAAATATTGTACATCTTAAGATCTGCGAGGGATAGAAAGTGTCAACAAGAATCAGGGAAAAATTTCTTACGAATGGTCCGGAAATGTCTCACACCTTTCCATCAAAGAAATCCCGGGAATGGGGCCAGAATGTTCGCAAATGGGCATAAGGTTAAGCTGTAATGAGAAAGCTGTGAGAAAAAGCTTTCCTTCTCTAACTCTTCTCGAATCTCAAGTCAGATTTTCTTTTTAATAAGTAGTGAGCTTACAAATTATTGAAAACTTCGAAAGATTCTGAGAAGTGACAAAATTTGCAAAGGAAGCCTAAAGTTCCCATATGACTGCAGTAGCCGACGTTGTGTAGACGAATTAATCTGTTAAAGTTAACGTGACTATCACAGAAGAAAATTTACTAATGTTTGATGATTATTAGTAGCGGTTCATTTTACGAGCCAATCTTAATAGTGGCGGGAAAATAGGACCTACGTTCGAAGAAGGAAGTTACTAGGAGCTATACAAGTTCTCCTTTCTTTGAAGAAGCTTTGACCTTGTAGAATTCCACGACGGGATACAGAAATATTAATAAGTTACAATTCCAATGAAGTACTTAATCAGCACGTGATTATTAAGTACTTGAGGGGAATTGTAACATATTAATCTTTCTGTATCCCGAAATAAGTTCAGTTATTTTAAAATACGAATAATCATCAACAAAATCCGATCCATATGGCAAGGTAGGAGAACCTTGGAATCGAAGGACATCATAAAAATGATTTTAATTATTAATTATTTATAGTTCTAATGAATTGGCATATAAATGCGTGTACCAAGGAAAAATGGATTTTAAAAATCCATAAAAGACTGGAATTAAAACACGGATATCCCTCTTGCAGGGCGATTGCTCTAACTATTATTATATCTTGCCCGATTATTATATCTGCATGATCTGGAATAATAGCATAATGGGCGACCAGGAAAATGGGAAATCCGGATTGGAGTCCCGGTCCTGTATGACTCTTTCCATGTCAATTTTTTCTTGGGAGTACTATACTCTGTTTAGGTTTAAAATATGAGATTAATCAGTGATATTTTATAAACTCGTATGAGCTTAACTACCCGAATTCGGTATGAACTACATCCCTATTTAGAAATTTCAGGAAAATACCTACCCATTAATTTATTTAAAACCTTTTAAATGATTACTAAAACTGTGTCTTCGTTTACATCGTAACAATGTTTCTGAATCACAAAGCAATTATAGGTAGCACTCAATACTCTTCATTGGTGATATTTTGAAAATACAGTGAAACTAGATTTTAAGGCGCGATCACCGCTCGTAATTTTAAAGATAAAGGAAAAACGCAATATGGCGAAGGCATGTGTATAGCAAACAAGTTATTATTTTTTTCCCTTCTTGACTTCCAGTAATTTCGTACGTATTAGATTCGAGCGCGTGTTAGATTCGAGAATTCACGCTTTGTACAAAGATTTAGTTTTGTGTAAGTTAGACTTCTCCTGAAAATTCTCATACTTACTCCGTCAGAGCAAAAGCGCCACTCAAAACTGAAACGACATATCTCACACTAAAAGGTAACTTCCCGTCAAAGCAGACACTGACAACTCCTCCATCCTCGCCACAAACAGCTGAAAACTTATTTATTCTCATCCACTATCCTGATTGAGTAACGACCTCTCAAAAGGTATACCACCCCATTCGGACCAATGTGGGTGGATTTGAAGGAGAGAGCTAAAACAGCAGGAAGAGGGAAAGGGAAGAGTGAGAGGGAGATGGCAAAGGAAGAAAAAGAAAAGGGGTGAGGGTGAAATCCCGTTTCTGGGATGCTCTCGCGGTCAAAATTTACGAGAAGGACCTCGAAAGGCCTTTAACAGCTCTCGGGTGAATTGGAGGCCCTTATCCGCTGCCATCCATTCTCTTTCCACTCCGCCCTCTCCTTCTTCGGCACCGCCCTCAAACATTGCTCTTCCCATCCTTCGGACCTCCCTTCTCATTCTGTATTCCCATCTCCCATCAATGGAGCGATCGCGGCGCCACTCGCACGCGGGAGGAACGGGGACTAAGGATGGTAGGGGAGTAGACTTCATTCGCCTTATATCGCGGGGAATGAGACTTTATCCATATTTATAGATTTTCCTCGCCTCAGAAAAAGCCTATCTGTCTTAAGATATGGAGTTTGGCGTTCTCCGGAGACGGGAGAAGTGGGCTTATTTATCGAAATTTTGTGGATGAGCGGGTCGTAATAAATTCGTGCCTATTTCACCCGATGATGTGTTATTCGCTTATGTTTTTCGAGGCTTATGGTACGAAAGAGACTTAGGAAGCATTTTGTCAATTTTGGCTTATTAATCATGGTATTATCGAATGCTCGCTGAGCTATGCTATCAATGAAACGTCTTTCAATTAGAACATACCGTACAAACGTATCATTTGTATAAAACTTCGTATAGGTTTTACATGGAAGTGAATACTAAAATCGGTCCAAGAATCTCCAGTCACATACATACGTACGTATCAGAATTAGCAATAATAATATATTCTAGGGAATACATCTTTGGATAAAGGATATCGATTTAACCTTTAACTTTAAGTTTCACGTTATAATTGTAAAAAAAATAACGAATGACAGGAGTCGATTCATGATCTTAGAACCAATAATGAGACCTTTTGAACTATTATGCATATGTACGTCAGTAATACGGAGAGAATTTAATGATTGAATTGTATAGAAACAGATGTTATAGTTTGAATATGAAGGAACTAATTTTTATTAAAAGGATACGAATTTAATAGGACGGGTACCATCATTCCCCATTGTGCCAAACTCAAGGTAAAACCAGATTATTTAGTATCTCCACTTAAAATAACTTAGGTATGTAGGACGATCATTCCAATATCTGGCTCCCACGAAAAGAAATGATTTTAAACATACCTGTTTTATAGATTGGTATCGTAAGCTTACCCGAGGGGTGTGTACATGGATTAAGGTAACTCATGTATTTGAAATATGAGAAAATAAAGGTAGGACAACATTGGATAAGAATTTCATGTACTCGATTGAAAATCTGAAGCTTACTTCTGGAATCGATAATTTTGAAATCGTAACGATTTTAATTCTTTAAGCAGATAAGCTACATGTTCTGTTCTTCTAGCGTTGAAGGTAAATTTATGGATTGGTTGAAGGGGCGATGTAACTTACTTCTAGTTGAGTGGGTCATTTAATTTAAAATTAGGTCCAGATGATCAAATAACGCGGGATTTAATGCTTGAACAATGTTCATCTTGAGCTGAAAAGGCAATGCTTATGAATCGCTTAAAATTACACAGGATATAGTCAGTTTTCTTGCAAATGGAGGTTACTTGTGATAGCCAGATAAGCGACTGGTCCATACATATGCCAAGATTCTTTATAGTGTAGATATGATGAGCTGTATTCAATCACCGTGTCATCAACCTTGACATATATGTAGCTTGTTACTTTTTTTAATAACCAAGAAAAGGCTGAAAATTACGCCATGGACTAGTAAAGATTTTCTACGGCTGCAATACTCCAAGTCGTCGATCTTCTCCTCTTGAACTTTAACTTTCATTCGTAGCCTTACCATCTCTCCCTCTTGGACTTCCACTTTTGTTCGTAGTTTAGTCATCTCTTCCTGCAATTCGTTGAAAATCTCGCTCCGAAGAGAAGAAAGTAACCGCTAACGAATGTTCTCAACGTCCAATTGTTTCAGTTCCTTTTGAACTACTTTTAAAATTTTGGAACAGAGGCTGTCTTCCACCCTTAGAAAAACATCAAGCTCAATGTTCCTACTCTTCGTCTTCGCGGTCTTCCTCTAATTTGGGCTCGGTAATGAAGGTTACGGGTACTCGCGGAGAGAAGAATACTTAAATGCGAAACCAGCGACTATCGAGTCTTCCTTCGATCATAGTTTCTTCGAAGAAGAAGAACGAAGATTTTTATTTTATCTTCTTTCTTTTAGGAGCCAACTAGGTACCTAGATCATTATCTAGGAACACAGTTCGCAGTAAAAAAGGTGTAATATTGCCTCGAAAGATGCAATTCGTTGGCACATTTAACATGTAGGATTTCACCATTTTTTTAAGGTCGTATCATTCAAAGGTAATATCATTATTATGAGAGAATAATGCAAGGTCTGGCGGGCTGCAGCTCTACCAGCCATCCTGTTTCGAGCCAATAATTCCATTCTCTAGTATTTCTTAACTTCAAGACTATCTATTACCTTCCTGTCTCAATATAGTCAAGGTCTTCCTCTACAATGCCTCCTTTCAGCCTTCCTAATAACCTCTTCACATGGCTTCCTTCGTCTTTTCACCATAGCTTACTATAGTCCTCTCCTTTTCTCGACTCTTAAAAGGTTTTTTCATTAATTACTTGATCTATCCGTATAATTTTCATCATTATTCAGTCACACCACATTCCTCTCTCTCTACTATTAACGGTGATCTTAGAACTTTAATGTCCCTATGTTTTTATATAAAAAGGAACATTATCACAGAATATACGTTGGATTATCAAGTAAAGATTTTGTAAATTATCTTACGCAACAAAAATGTAATAGAATGTAACTATTCACATGAAGATTTTCTTAACCCTTTGCTAGGCACATATAAACCGAGCATATTGACCGAGGGTCGCTCATGATAAGGTTGTATCAATATTATTTGTACTGTTAATTTTAAGAAAATGACTCGCTAGTTTTTGCAACGTTTTTGCAATAAAAGAATGACTATCGACTTTTGAACGTTTAAGTGGTTTTGTCTATTAGTCCAACTAAATTGGTGCTTTTCCTTGCCTTCTTTGGGGTTCTTTGAGGGGCTTTTCACCCGGCTTAGGACGAATACCGGGTAGAGAGTCTCCTCACCCTAAAGTGCACAAATACATACGAGTAAATGGGTTGACCTCAGGTTTGTGTAAATAAATTGCAATATTTAGAGAGGTGGTATTTTTGTAGCTGTGGAGATGCTCTATTATATACTTATTTTGGACAGGATGAGAGATGTACATATTTGTAAATGGACTGGAGGTTAGCTTTCTACTTTTTTTTATGTTTACAACAGACTGTTATATTTATTTGCCGTTATTTGTGTTAATAATAATATATATCACAACTTATTGATTGAACAATAGCCGCCATTTTTAATTCATTCGTACATCTTCCCGGCTTCGTCTGCAAGCCATCACTTGGATTAAATTTTAATAAATCCGAGGATATATTTTTCCGTTTTGAGGTAGTTCATCAGTCGTTACCATTTCCATTGATCTCTAGTGGTCGATCTACAAAAATTCTTACTTAACTTCGTGTTGTTGAAAACCATTATATTATGCCCAATTAAAACCTATGAGGCCGGATTGAGCTCTAAAAAATTTTTCTTGATAAAAATATAACAAAGAGAATGATTTATTCCACGCTCTTGGGACTTTCGGGACGAGGGTATGACAATGTAAATTTATAAACTCAACAACTGAAGAGGCAGCAACTTTACGGAATTCCTTGAGCGAAAAAAAAATCGGGAATCGAATTTTCACCAGGAATATAGCACAAGAATAACAGAGTGAAAACGAAAGCGATCTTCTATTACCAACTTATCACCATAACATCGCATGACCTCTTGGCCTGCGGCTAAGAATAAATGGCACTGCGGAAACAGGAGCCTCCAATAGGCTGTCTGATCTCCCAAAACGAGATATAAGAACCTCCTCCATCCTTCCCATTGTATTCCATTTCTGTCCTTTTCTCGCGCCCTTACGTCCATTCATCTCCCTCAATCCCCATTCCGCTCATTCCCGTCCTCCCATTTCCGTCAACGAGAAATAAGTCTTGTGTCGACCCATCCCTCTCTCTTTCAGTATCCCACACATCCTTTCGTGGTAATGCAATTTCTGTCCGCTCTCGTATCGCTCGTCATTTGTCAGATGACGGGAGTTATCCAACATGGTTTAGACGGCGACGGTGGCGCCTATATCCTTCGGGTTGAAAGTTCTCTCTTTTGGGATGACGAGGACTTAACGGTAGAAGAAATTGACAAAGTGGAGGATGGTCGAGGGGAAGAGATGCGTGATGGTTTTATAGTTGGGGCGGAATGGGCGTTTAGTCGCGGAGATGATGAAATAAGTTTGCCGGATGTGGTGGGGTCTCCGCAAGAAAAGGGATTGGATTTGTTTCGGGTGTTTTTTCATGCCGCGATGTATTGTGGGCGGCATTAACCGGGTTCTCTCATCAGAGGAAATTTGGAATTTTTTCCGCAAATAAAGGCATGATCGAAGAGAAAATTTCTTGAGTGTAAAGATGACTTTGATGCCAACGTACATTTTATCTATAATGAGAGAACCGAAAGTTCGAAGCTCTTAAACATTCCCCAGCAATTTTCCATAAAATGTTGTGAAAGTTAGAAGGAAAGTCTCCCGCTGCCATGATCCATTCTGATGAATGGGATATTTTTCTTTTGGTACGAGAGAGATAAAAGCATATATTTCATTTGATTTTGTGTTAGTCCTGTTAGTAGTAGCAATAATTATCACACAACTGTCTTTAAGGGCAATAATGACACCTATGAATCTCATCTCACATGTATCCCTTTCTCATTAATGAGAGATGACTGAAAAAATATAAAAGCTGCCAAAATGTTTTGCTGAATCCATTTTAGTCTCTGCTTACCGAATTTTATGAATAGCGTTACTTATTGATCCACTATGCTCCAACTAAAGGACTGTTTTTTGCTAAAAGTTTTCTCGCTCAGAGAGAAAACTACGGTAAAACCACCGTAATACCCATCTTGCTTAATGAGCCCAATTCCCTTTCTTGAGCTTTAGGAAGCAAGCAAGCCAATGCTGGAAGATGGAGGTTGAAGTTCAACCGAGCCTCTAGGCTGAATTCACTTCTATACATATATCTATATGTATATTATTATTGACTATCTGAATAGTTTTCCTATAAAACACTGTGGGATAGCTTTGACAGATTTAAGTCCCTGCCTGCACTGAACGTCAACAGGCGGAGTTGAAAGCCCTTTGGGAGACTTATACCTAATCCAGTGATTTCCAACCTCCTATATTCCACGGAACGCGTATGTATTTAATCAAACTTCGTTGCATACTAAACCTTAAATTTTTCAGTTTTGTTACGAATCGTACTCATATACGTGCAAACTTAGGTTACCTTTCCCTAATCCTTCTGAGCTAACCTATAGTGAAATAAAATTCTTTAGTAATATCACCACGGAATTTCATTTAACGGCAATGTATCTCGTTAATGAAAGCGCAAATATGACACGAAATCGGGATTACATGTTACCATGGGATATGAAGTGGCTTACTAAAGCTTAATCACGAAAGGCCAGTTCGCCAAACACACATCGGTCAGCTAGGAAATCTTTTTCCATCGGAAAGCTTCATGTATAGCGTTTTATTCTTTATACGCTTATGCGTCATCGATTATATCCATGACACGATATTTTAAACTCTAGCACAGCCGCAATCCAGAGCTATTGCCTACTCGAAAACCAATAGAAATCACCCATATCTTCAAAGAAAATTTTTATAGTGAACAGAATTCCTTTCTACGTATTGTCTTCACTAAAATATGTAGTTTAACATCGAAATTCTATATGAGGTAACGAATTAATTTGCTAAATACAGTAAAATAGATTATTTCCCTTTTTAATTTCACTTAATACCGTTAGCAAGATTGGAAAACGGAATAATTTGAATAAGGGCATTTGTTTGGTAAGGGGTGAAAAGGCAGGACTGAACGTCCAAAAAGGCCGGTTGGTGCCTTTCCAACCGTAGGTTCAGAGGAAGGCTGTAGGTTCCCTACATCTTGCATAAACTTTTTTCCTTTCGGTCACTTTAATCCCTTTCTGATGCAGTCCTTGGAAGGTAGATTCAATTCGGACAGAAAAATCACTTCTGCGGAGGGGCTTAAAGGTTACATTGTCGCTGTACCACCCCGTTCCGAATATTAGAGTATTAGAATATTAGAGTAGAATATAGCTTCTTTATGAGGCTCGTGTAAGAGTGAATTTTACTATAAAGGGAATTGTGTGTCAGGAATGTATTTAAAAATATTGTTGCGTCATTATTTGCGGAAGTTCAGTATGAAAATTCAAGATACGAAAGTAAAGGATATATTTTAAGATATCTTGTTTTTTTTTTTGGCTGGTATTTTTCTTAGAGAATTTTTGATTTGTGTCATATTTGATAATTCAAGAATCGCACAGTGTCTAAATATGCTGCTAATGGAAAATCAATAACATTTAAGCTTTACCATGAATGTGAATTGTAAAATGATAGAAGATTTTCACTTGGAATAAAATCGTATATATTACAAGGATAAATTATGATCGATAATCAGTTAAAAGGGAGAGCTAATTTATAATTCTCTCGGAGACGTATCGGATCATAAATGTCAAAAGGCAACGAAACATGTTCATACGTTCTATGCTTTTTCACGGATTAGAACTCTGTCATACAAGAACATTCACGAGAAAATTATTCATATAAGGACTTGAAGATGATTTCCAGCCAATGCTTCAAGAAAATTGATTAATGGAAGGAACGGAAGTGAATCCAAAAAGACTTCAGAGGGATAGGAGATTCATAATTTTTCGCAACACGAGCATCGATGTCAATTTTAATAAGGAGGTAGAAGCTAGGCGTTATCTCTTACGCCCTTCAATCTTCAACGATTAAGAAACCGGTGTTCAGATTGTAAAATCATTTATATTCTCAGCTAGGAAATGTTATGACCACAGTGTTGAGTAGCGGTATTGTTAAAAGTACGGGGACAGCTTAGGTCATTTCGCACGAGGGCATCGTGCGAAATTCCCACCGAGAATCGAACCGAGGATCGCTTCCACCGAAGACGAGCGCGTTGCCCACTTGGCTATACGGGAGCCCGACCGCAGTGTTTTACGTAAGTCTTACTACCCGCGATAGAGAAGGAGGAGAAATTTATGAATGAAATAAGAAATCCTTCATATTACTCTTGACAGGAACAGGAAATGACATTTCCTGTAAGCTACTCGTTTGATAAAATCACTTTTCCGTTACTAATGACAAAGTATAGTAATTTGGATTGGAGAGAACATCTTCTGCATCAAAGTACTCACTGTGCCATAAAGTACACCTGTTCTTAATACATTTGAAACAACAGTTTGTAGAAAAACAGAGAAATTCGAAATGCTCTATTTTACTGCTCAAGAAAAAAATGGAGATTGCACTTCCAAGTATTTTTTAGAGAATGTATTTTGGAAAGACTTTTTGCCCCGTTGAAATATGTAGGCTCATTTATCACTTGGTATATCTTTCTCCTTAATCCCTTACGCTAGTAAATTTTTGTACATCAATATAAACGTATACGAATTTTTTGCATATGCCAAAACATTTTAACTGGGATAACTTTTTTGTGCTCTATTTATTCCTCGTTTCCATTCCGAAAGCTTGTTTTAAGCAAGTAATGTGAATTTCGGACAACTTTTTATGCAGCAGATACATTTAACAAGGTCTACGATTCATTATACGCCTATGCGTCATCAATTACATCCATGACACGATATGTTTCATCCTAGCACAGCCGCAATCCAGAGCCATTGCCTATTCGAAAGCAAATAAATATCACCCATATCTCCAAAGAAAATTTTTCTGGTGAACAATATTCCTTTTTACGATTGTGTTAATTTAGCCCTTTTTACCTGCATTACGTAAACTTTATATGCTCCTGCTCTTTTAAAAGAAGATCTTCTGACGCAAGAAGATTGGAAACGATTTTCTAACCACTTTAATCTACATAAATATCTACATTTACCATTCGTTAAACACATATACACCGCAACAATACCAGGACGCGATTTGAAATTTTTTAAAGATTTCTTCTTAAAATTATTCCATTTTGTCCTAACATTTTTAAATGATCCCTAAGTAATTTTCTTTCTCCTATAACTACCTTCTGGTCATATATTTTGAAGTGTGGTCAAGAGCGGTTGGAGAAATAACTGTGTCAACTTCAATGGCATTGTTAACGATGCCAATTAAATCCACAGCTACAATTACATCAGTATTATGCAAGCCTCCTATATATGTATGAAAATATGTAAATAACAGGTGATGCACTTATTTCCCGTGTTTATTTCAGTAGTGAATTGTTCGCGAAAGTAAGCTTTTTTTAAACGACTTTACTTAGTCTGCCTCTAGTGGAGCCACTGTATGTGAAGGAGCCACGAATAAAACTCTAAAGATTTAATTACGAGCGAGGATATAAACACTGTGCTTCAGATGTTTTACAAATCCTCTCCACGACGTCTGACGAAACAACTAATTCGGACTGAGCTTCCCTTGGCGAAAATTCTTGGCAGATAACTCTTCTATAATTTCCCAAACGATGACCCGTGAATCCATAACAAATTGGGGAATTTCAAGCAGAACCCTCCCAAGGTCTCTATTTTATTCGCGCGATTTTCCTATTTCTTGGATAGTCTCCAATAAGGGATTCGTCCTCGCTTATATTCGGATCCTTAAGAGGGATTTAACAGGGAATTTATTCGAGAAGAAAAAATATTGCGTCCTTATTCCGGTTTAATCTTGTTGAATCCCTTTCATGTTTCCTTATCCTTTACCTCTGTCTCATCTGCGAATGCTGCCGACAACTTTACAGAGTTCCCACACTTCCTCGTTCTTTTCTTTCCGTTTTTATTTGCTCTTCTTTCTCTCTACGGAGGGTTTTCCTTTCACTTTGTCCCGCCGAAGAATCTCTTACATGCATTCATTACTACCACGCCTCGCTTTAACCGATCATTTTAATGTCGTAATTAACAATAAACATTTGTTAGCCACTAGAGGTGGCCCTCAAATTCGAGTTTTCCACATAACTTCCCTTTCTTTTATTGCGTATTCCACATAATTTCCCTTTCTTTTATGGCGTATTAGTTTCTCATTGCACCCATATTTTACGTAAAATTACATAATTATAAAAATAGAATATCTTATGGTTCTACTACTGCAGTTATTTTTGCAATTTTATCATTACATTTAAAACATTTTTCATTCATATTACGACAAATATTGTTGAATACATCCAATCCCGATATGTAATACATTTGATGAATATACTTTATATATCGTATTATTATGACCATTCTTCTTATTATCTTCCATTATATTATTATTAATTATCGTATGGTGAATAAAGTTCTTTCAACCAAGATCCAACTTATTCAAACGCATTATTCTATGAGCTACCGAACAGTCATATGAGAAACCCGTTCGACTTCGGTAAAAGCGGTACCGGGTTCGGTTCCCGGTAGAGACCTATGTGCGAAATGACCTTAGCTGTCGAAGCACCTTTAACAATATTACTTTTTCTTACCTGAAAATTTCAGCCTAAAAATGTTTCTGAATTCGTGTCGTAGATGGCAGCACAATACAGTGCGTAAGAAGTTGGAGACCTTAAAATTTAGAAGCAATTTTTCAATGGGAAAAAAATTCGTAATGAAGTGTTCTCAGTAATCATGGAATCATGACGACGACGTTATGATTAATATAGAAATCTTCGCTGAGATGTATCAAAAGTTTCACTTTTCTAGTGCAAGTACTTTTTAGAGAGAAATTTTGAGACTCTTAAGCTAAATCGCTGTAAATCTAATAAACTACGTATGAAATACTATGGTATTTGATTGATATGATTTTCTTATAGTCGATTCATAAACTGAAAATCATCTAAGAAAGTTATATAGCTTATTTTTGAACTCGAATGGTATGAATAGATAATGTTTGATAATAATCTTTTTGCCAAGCAGTATGTAATATATAATGGGTCATTCCTCTATCTACTACTAAAGGAAATACATGAGATAAAGCCCACTTCGTGATTTAATTGAAAATATTTTCATTTTGCGGCAATTATAAAATCACCATGCATCCTCCTTTCATATTCGAAAGTAGACAGATTTCATATTACGAGAAACCTTTCTTCTTTAGAAACAGAAGACCATGCTTTTATTATCCTTTCTTTATTAAAAGAAGATGGCAAAGCTAACCAGACCTAAATGGGATGGATGGAATGCTGGACGACTATTTTTCCCTTTAATTGGATTAGTACGAAGAGCCTTTTCAGGTTAAAGAGGAGAACTTTCGCTAAAAGTAAAAATTAAGTAAGAAAGAAGCAAGGGAAAAGTGATTTATTTGATAAAAATAGCACAAAAAATTGAGGAACACGACTACCAAATAACTACATTCGTATTAATTGGTTCGCAGAATTGGGATTCAATCATTAGTTTCAGACGAAGGAAATTTAATAATTAAATGACATTCTCAAACATTGGCAGGATTTAAAATACACCCTAAGAAAAATAATCGTAGAAATATGATTTCGTATATAGGTTAATAGAATTTATCCAAAATTTCGTTTTTATAATTATATTATACAATTTATTACCTTACCAAAAGCGTTATTATTTGTAAAAGGAGTGTGATAGTATTGAGATGGTAAACTTGAAGCATATGTACTACTCAATTACTTTAGCCTACTGTCTATGCTCTGTTCCAACAGATGGCACTCGCAACCAAGGTTCATTCAAGATAGAGTTTTTATTAATGTTTAATTCTTCCGTTATGAACCTTATGCAAAAGTATACCACGTATATACACTTTATGATAGCTTACAAACGTATCCTTGTAATGAACCTATGCCTACATTATGATATAGATTATAACGCTGATAGTTGAAGGATTGATCGACCTCAAAATTGTCAGCTACGATAGTAAATTGACCCCATCCTATAATTAGTTTTAGTTATACCTTCATCATCTAGTTTAGTTTAGGTTAGGTTAGGTTAGATTACTTCAAATATAAGAGCCTATCTCCACTACTTCCTAAAATAATAAACAATTCTATTAGCCTTATTCGGGGGTTATAACTGCCTTAGAGGGTTTCCACCGCTCATAATGACTTCCTTGAAGCCGATGAGCAACAAAACAAAAGGGTCAGACCGACCACCTTGAAAAGTTGGAGGGGCAACAACATGTAATGTGGGGAGTATATTCTTGTATATATATTTATTAATTCATGTACATATGTAAATAGTGTACATAACTGTCTATGCAGTGTGTGTATTAATCACTGTGAAAATAAGCCATATTCATTGAAGGGAAAGAAATACATCATGTGTAAGATGTACGAAATATACTTGAATGCATGGTGTTCTGATTCGAAAACTCATACATATATGCATATCCTACGATTGTATCTCTATAACCAGTAGATAGTCCACGTACTACAATATGAACTATGGATAATACGCAGGAGTTTAACAAAAAATGTATTTTGTGACCTGTGTATTTGCATTAATTTTTTAAAATAGGCTAAATAGAAAAGGCTCCTCTGAATAATCTATCATAGGCAAACAGATTGAATACGATCGACGAATTGATCATTTAGAGACATTCATTGTATTTCGCCGGTTGTTCAAATGCTTCTAAATAACAAAATGTTTTCGACTAATTAAAACATTTAATTTTATGTGTTAAAAGCTACTTCACTGAGCAGAGAGCAGGTCAAATAAATAGTTGAACGCGCTACAATAATTGAGGTAATTTCGCTCGTTGACCCCCATCAGGATTCGATTCCAGGACCTCTTTCACTGAAGGCGTTCTCACAGACCAATTTGCTATACCCGTGATCTAAATAAATACATAAATTAATCGATCTAAATGGAATGGAGTCAACCGTAACTTAACGCATGTCGAAATCTCCTGCCTCATCAAAAGATAGCCGATTTTCCAACCGAATTTATTCAAAGAATACAAACACCAACCATTAGTTCCTTTAATTCGTTCCTTGCGTTAAATCCATTTTGGAACGGCCGCTCATTTGTATTTTCTTCACAATTTGTTCTCATCAACTCTCGAATGCTTTCCTTTGTGCCACTCGCCGCTCCGACCTCAGCCCTACCTTCCTTTTCTTTCCAATTTATTTTCCCGCCATTTCTCCCTTTATTTCGTGACTACCCTTACATATCCCCTCGCCGCAAGCATTTCTCCGCATCAACCCTTTCCCCCTTTCGCCACGGTCCACGTATCCTTCTTGGCCGAACATTTTTTTCTCCTTCCTATTTCACTCCCTTTTCTCTTCCCTTTTTGGTTAGTTGGTTTCGCCATCTATTCGTGTCCCGTTGTTTTCAACCCTGTCCCACTATAATCCCCTCATGCTCTCTTTCTCCGACGTTCCTATCCCTTATTTTGCCGGAAAACCCATTCCCATCTTTCTCCCTTTGGTTAGCCTGAAAATAGGATCCCTTTTTATGACCTCTCTCTCTCTCTTTCATCATTTTTCCATATTTTGCTTGAAGTCTCCTGTTTCTTTCCCTTGTTCCCTCTGCCACAATTTGCTGTCCGCTGATTTAAGATCTTTGAAGGCCTCCCTTTGTGAAACCGATTATATTTGGTGGTGATTTGATTAGTGGTTCCTGTAGCCATATGTCGATGAATTGGATTTTCCTGCGTTTCTGTTACCATATGACGTATCAGGGATAGGTGAAGTTACAAACTGAAGTCGAGGGTCACAAAATTGAAAGTCAAATAATGAAGGAAATTTAAATTATCACCATGAGAAGTTAATTTGTTAAAGGTAGATTATGAAAAGATAAATATGGAAAAAAAATTTTCATAACCGCTATAATTTCTGATCTTCCGATTTATAAGCATTCTCTCTATTATTTGCTGCATTATTCCAGCATGGAAAACAAAACTGCCTCATGATATTATATGTAATAAAATAATATAGGAAGAAAATATTTTACGTAGGAGTATAGTTTAATTTCCATTTCCAAATACACCTTGTGAGTCCAAGAAGTAACTATTAGCTTGCGATTTTACTAACGTTTACTACCGCATTGAAACTGACTGCATATTAAAATATTTTTTGCGATTACTTGCGATGGTAACAAATAGAGATTTCATATAATAAATAGCAATATAAATCTGGCGTTCTTGGTGTAAACACGTTAGTTGTCTGCAGTATTCCGGTCTAAAAAGTGGTAAAGTCGAGGTGGAATATTTTATTTTACTCGTTCATTCACAATTCCTAACATTATTTCTTGCCCTTGCATTTATGAAATATGCGGTCTCCAGAGTAACTTTGAGGAATTCTTTCATATTGTTGAAATGAGAAATTCCGTTATAAATATATTTTAATATGCTAGTGTATGAATATATATGTGAAATAAGCAACAGAATTTCTCATATTTCTCATAAACTCTCATTTATGTTTTGCATTAGCTACTTCATTAGTCCTCTAATGAATGTCTCTGAATGAAAAAGTATTTTTGTATGAGTTTCAAATTTCCTCTTTCTGCTACTCACAGTAGCTTTTTCTTGTATATCGTTTTGCATTACATAATCCTGACAACAACCATCCTTTTCTTACGTCCAAACAAACGTAAATTATTCCATCCATAATTGCCAGCGATACTTTCCATCTCGGTGGAAGAGAGTCCTTTTATCATCTTCATTATTATTATTTTATCGTTATTATCATCTTCAACTCTCATGATTAGTCTCATACGCTGCTTAATAATCAATTCCAACTTAATAAATACTACTCATACGCAATCGGTCCCACCCACATTTGGGCACCCTGCAACAAGATGGGCTTTCAAACACAGCCAATTTCGCACCTTTTCACAGAAAATCATTGTTTTAATCTTTTCTCTGCAGACTCGTTTTTTAATCGGCTTCTCTATATTTAGAGGATTAATTAGATGTGCAGCCATAATTGAGAAAAATCTTGCTCAATTAACATTCGCTAAATAACGTTCTCAGTTACTCTGCTTTCCGCAAGTCGTTTGCGACTCTTTGAAATGAGGACATTCTATAGCTGCTTTATTTATAAGATGAGAGAGCCCACCTAGGCTGTATAATTCCCTTCCCCTTCCATCCTATTTAGTTTTATGATATTCTCCTTCATTGAATTTCCTTTTTGCCTCATTCAACTTATTTCCTTAGTCCTTTTTTTCCTTTTCTCCATTTTCCTCATTTTCCTCCAGAATCATCCGTCTCCAACCCCTTTATGCTATCCTTTGCCTTTGTAACGGTTTATTTGAAGTATCTCGCTAGTTATTTTATAACGGTATTCTTTTAAGGCTTTGCTTCTCATTCCACATCGTCAACAACATTCATTGCCTCTTTATCTCAAACATTTGTATGTAATTAGGCTCACCCATTTGGTTCCCTCTTTCTCTCAATTCCCTTCGACTTCAGCTTTAATTTTTATGCCTTGCGGTTGATTTCTCTTTCCTTGCGCGGTTATCTTTATAATAAAACCCTTGGGTGAACATTGTTAGGACTAATTATTTAATATAAAACGAGATTTCAAGAAACGATTCAAGTCCTCGTTGTAAGTTGGTACCGTATTAATGAGGGACTTCTTAGTATTGTATATTACAAGAAATGTATGCTCCTTAACTTTCTCTTTTAAAATTTGTTGTCATTTTCTAGCTATGTCGATAGCATTCATACCATCATCTTCAGCTTATCAAATCTACACTTTTCAAATTAACTTCCTTTTATTACATATTATTGAAACGCTTTTCTTGAGAAAAAAAAAGGTGTAATTGTTTCATATCCCTGTCATTATAGTCGAACTTGATTACTTGACTACAGACATAACCACAATTAAATTATTTCTGATGAATAATAAACAAGTTCTTTCATTCATCGTTACTTTTTGTATTTGTTTATCCATCCCTTACTCTACGCCTCATTTGTGTTTATCTTGTGTCTTTAGATCTTTATACATATTCTCTGCAAATTTACTGCGTTCATCTTTCACTTCTATATATCAGAGTTGTATTATTGAAAGTGCTTCGACAGCTTCCGTTTCACACGTAGCCCCAACCGGGAATTGAACCCGGGTCCGGTTTTACGGAAGTCGAACGCGTTGTCCATTTGGCTTCCCGGGAGTAGTTTTATATCGTTCTTTCATTCTATCTCTTCCTTAAAACATCATCTTTCCTCAATCCCATCCCAACATCATTGGTCACCTTATATCCAATTACACCCAAATTGCATATATCAATTTAGTATTGCTGCGTCCTGTATGATCGCCTCTTTAATACAAGTTGATATCGCACCGGTATTCTATAAGTCAGAAGGGTTATTCTTTTTGAGAGTGTGGGTCCAAGGTTCCCGGTAAGACAGAATTTTCCTGCTATCGAGTGGCTGTTTGTGTTCCTACAAAATAATTATTCGAATGAATGCATTGGGTCATTTTTGTTCCGGCTAGAGAAGCAAATAAATAAATAAACATTCCGAGTAGTCATGCAATCCTTTTTTTTTCAAATATCCGCAGCCTTGATTTCTGCAAGAAATACTTTTTTAAATGCAATCACTACTACTACTAATAATAATACTTATTGAATTTTCGTAATTACTTACATCATGGAAGGGACCGTTTAAAATGTATGAAATAAAACAGCAATATCTTTTTCTAATTTACTAATATTTTCTACACATTAGATAATAAAATGTATTTGGTTCTAAGCAAATATGTGTATTAGCAATTGATTAAGAATAACATGCTAGAATTTTTGCTACAAATATATGTGTAATATTATATTAGCATTAAATAATGCAATTGTACACACAAACTCAAAACGAGATATAGTGAATGTTTCTATTCGTGACATTTCCTGTAAACGTAGCGCTTTCTTATATTTTCTTTATCGGTCCTACACCTCTGATAAATAAGTATGATCAAATTAGATCCTTAAGATTCTAGTCAAATTTGAATAGTCAACGAAATGCAAATAATACGAAGCTCAAAGAGAGAGAGACGAGAAAGGAGGAATAAATGTCTATTCAAACCAATGCTTAAAGCTACTCAAGCTCTCTGCTATCCAGTATGCGAAGTAATTAATTTTTAGAGAACATGCTACTCGAATTCCGGCACTCGATCCCGGTCACCGAAAACCCGGGTAGTCGAGCAGTCGGAAAATGGTGCTACTCGTACAAATCTAGTGTTGATAATAGGACCTATATTCCCTGATAACTCTCTCACAGTGGACTAGAATCGAAAAAGAAGGTTGCCAAAATACCAGAAGCTGTTTCTTTTTAGTGCGGGACATGAAAATTCGCATATTTATTTTTCGTTATAAGAAAGCATTAAAAGGATAGAGGAATTTTTCCGTGATGATTCTCTAACTTGTAGGGTAGAGGATGAATAGCGCCTTTGTAGAGTAAAGGAATTATATTCGCTACCTTTCATCCCTTATAATATCAATATTTGCGATATATTTGCAAAGGTTGATTTTTTATTTATTCTACTATTTTCATTTTTTAAACGTATCTGTATATCCCAATTATCTTTAACTCCATATTAAAGGAGTGTAAGAATACCATTAACAAATAGACCACAGTTTATTTCATAATAAAGTTCCACGTGGCATTACGAGAGAAGATTACATTCTTCTAAGATTAGCATTTTAGATTATTTTACCTCTTAGATTAGATTATTATACCTCTTAAAAGATTATTTCCATCTATAACCACATTTATTTCAAAATACATGCAACACATATTATAATGACAGTTTATTTTGTTGACTAAAGATATTTTTATATATTTACAGCGCGTGTAAGCTCTCATTATTTACCCTTGTGAAAGTTTCTCTCAAATTTTTATGTTTCAATCAGCAAGTTTGCGCAGGATGTACATCATTGATTGCGGACGTTTTTCTGCAGAGAATACTTGTTTCCTCTACGCAGTTTCTAAGTAATGTAAAATGGTCATAGAACGTATAATTTTGCAATGGTAATTAATTGTAATGTAGATTCCTAATTATCGGCCATGGTGTAATTGTAGCTACCTTCGACAATGGCTTCTACTATACGTGCTTATTTATGTCGTTGGATTAATAATTTATATAAAATAGTGTATTTATAGAACATGTTGAAAACCAAGTTGAATTGGACGAAGGATGGGACTGTCTACCGCAACCGAAATAAGATTTTATTTATTTATTCTACATATGTATTTATCTTTAAGTGTCCCTCTTTTATTTTTATTTCGATCTAGCATTTTACCTCTTCTGTTTTTCTCTCTAACTCTTCCATTCTCTTTTCTGCGTTTTTTCTGATCTGCTACATCTTAAATCTCATAGTCTTCTATTGGCCCTTCTTTTTCCTCTCTTTTTACTCGCTCCTTTTCACTTCTTTCATTTCGTTCCGCTTTCATTCACTCTCTCGTCCTCTTTCCCTCTTCAGTGCAACTCGCATCTCAATGCGGCTCCTCCCGAAAAAAACACACACATCCAAACTCCGAAAACGACCCAAGCATTCCTTACCCCTGTGAGGCGACAGATAACGCTTAAGCCTTAAGGGGAAGGGAAATGGCCGCCCTCTTTCGCTTGCGTAGCTTACTTTGGCTTTATTTATTTATTTGAGTGCGTTTTACTTGCGAGGGTGTGTATGTTTTTGGGTATAAGTTTTCCTCGGTGGTTTTTTTATGCGGCATGGTCCGTGATACACTCTTTTATTGAGGTATTTTGGCCGCATCCTTGACGCAATGTGTCGGCTTAGGCTGTTTCCTCCGTATGATTTATGGTACAGATACCTGTGGCAGAAGGAATCTTATCGTGATCCTTCGTGGTTTATGTCGTCCTTAAGCATTTCTTTTACAATCGAGTAGATCTAGTAGAGTAGTCGAGTTTTGCATTATGCAGCACCTCTCCAGAGATGCTGAGTAAGCATTAACACTTTCGAATGATGAAGTTTCAACGAGCATGGTTTTATAACCAGCAAGATTTAGGGATAGTCGATAGCCTCCCATTTTATGTATTTATCTCCGGAGTATATTATAAGTGGGTAATCAGCCATCCTCAGGCCCAGCCTCTCACGTTGGTTGGTATGGTCTCTGCTACATCTAGGCCTTAACCCAGGGTACGGCGGAGCAGTAACGAGCGAGCAAACTAAGCAATAATGAGGTCCTGGTCGCCTAGGTCCTAGTTGGAGAAATTGTTGTTTAGGTGTGATTTTCGCAAGGACCTGTAGTGATAGGGTTCTAATGGGACTAAAATCAAACCCCAAGGAATTGATATTGGGAAGTACTCGCGTTCTAAGAACAAGATCAGTGTATAAGCGTGAGTCAACACTTTTGAAATTCTTGAAAATACAAATTAATTTCCTTCAATTCTCCAAATTTTCTGCAAAATTTCAAATATCCAGACAGATTATCTTCAATTCCCAACTATTGTTTGAATTTCCGACTTCAACAATAACAATAGTGGTGAAATTAGGATATCAGTGTCATAGTAGTTAAGTCGTTTCAAACAAACTTTTTCCGCGAAAGTATTTGATTAAGGAACTAGGGTCATGGTGCATGAACCACGTGCGACAAGCCGATAGGTTGACCGCAGGGCAGATATGTAGATCATATAAACTCACTCTTAAGGGTCGAATTAGATAAAGGTTAAGTTATCGCATGTCACCAGGTTTGGAACCCGGAGCGGTTACTCCGAGGCCACCCAAGCCTAGGTACAATATTTGCAGGAATATTTATGATTTCTTTTTTTCTGATTCACTACACTTTGGATAAAACCTATATAAAAACAAAATTTGTAGTTATTCAGTTATGCAAGCAATTAGTATGTACGTATGTACTTAAATATTCTTAAGCTTTAGCAACATTCATAGAACTTAAAAAGTAAAATCGCAATAGGTAATAAGTGAACAGAACAATAACAACTGTTCACCAACAACGAAGTTTTCCACTTACATTGAAGCCATTTGACATACTGACTCAAAAAATTTACACAACTCCATTTATCGGCCATTAAATGTAGCTCAATCCTTTTACGCGCGTGATTCTAATTCCGAGAACTTTTTGGTATCATCTCGTATAAGTCCCATATTTGAGGTAGAAATATCGGATTGGTTAAAGTACTCGCGGAGAACATGCTTTAGCTTACCCCTTAATGAAACCCATCCGCGTTACAAAGTAATCTGGATGGGGATTGCGAAAAACATCCAACCCGGAATCGTATCACTCAGCGAGAAAATGCGAAAAAAGAAGCGATCCCTGGGAACAAACGAGAGGAAGAGAGAAAGGCGCGTCGTAAATCCACTCGATTGCTCCTTTGAAATCCAATTCGTCTCTTTTTAATGTTCCCTGAACCACGCCCTGAAAGGTGAGTATCGGGCGAGCGGCTAAAAGAAGAGTTTGCGGGATAGCGAAAAAGGACGGTGCGATAGGAAGGCGATACAAGAGGGGAGGAAATGGGGAAAGGACCGCCTTTTCCTTTCCCCATTTCTTTGCCTTCCCTTAGTCGTTTCCAGCCCACCGCCACCTCCTGCATAATTTTTGCCCCAGGGTCTTTTAATTGAGAAATGTGGGTGAGGGGAAGATTTGCCGTAGGAATGGATATGCTTTCGGAAGGATGAAAAAGGGTGAGGAAAGGATGGAGAATGGTTGGGCCAGGGGTTTCTGAGACTATCTCCGAGATGAATGAAGCGATGGGGTTGGGGAATGGGGTGGGTGGAGGTTAGCGTAGGGCTCGGCTAGAATGGGTGTGGTCTCGACGGTGGCTCCATGCGTCGTATCTGGGATCTAGGGATGTGTTATTCGAGGGTGGGACGACATTTCTGAGACGCAGTTTCTGATGATAAAGATTTAAACATTTTATAACCAAATAATGACACAAACTTGTTTCGTAACTTTCAGAATGTATTTCAAAGCTGTGGCATCCGAATGAATTGCCTTTTACTGAATACACGCTGTGAATATTTACGACGATGATGAGGTACCTCGGAATGAGAATCTCATACGTATTAATTTTGAAAATCAAAATTAATATTCTACAACGAATCATTGTGCGTTAATACTTCAATCAGAGCAGGCTCCGTGAAATAACAGTTGCTTAATTTGAATGGGTAGCAATCGATTTGGGTGCATGCAAGAGTTGCACAAGTTTATAGCCTACCTTACAGTCACTAATGCACGGTTGGTAGAGTTAATTAGTTGATATCATATTACTGGTTGATTATGCAATAGGTCCATTTCACTTCTTGGGTTATTACCTTACTATTAATGCCCTCATTATTACGTGTCAACTGACTAAACAACTAAATAAATAAACACTAAATGACAATATTAGTAATAGCTAACAAAATGAACTTAAGACTGATTCATCGTAGGAGAATCGATAAAGAACATTTAATAAAGGAATGAAAGAGGTTAGCTATTTGCAACTAACTTATACTACATGATTTACTAAGTAATGACTTTAAATATCTTGCAAATATAAACTTACGTCAGCACTTAAACAATTATAAATGCCGTTCTTTTAGTCAGGTAATATTAATGGTTAATAGTGCCTCAAAATTCAATGCTTTGAAGAAAAAGTCATTTATTGCGCAGAAATAAACGCTGGATAAACTTATTTACAATAAATGCTGGCATAATAAGGCGATTTATTGTGTAAATACATTGTCATATGTGACACTTGGAAGAATCTCATACATAAAATTTGGCATAAGGTCACAGTAAAATATCCGGAGTTAATCTCCATTGATAATTTATTTCAACTTTGAAATCCGATACTTCTGAATAATAAAAAATATATTGAACTGCAATTTGCATCTTCAGTGAGTTTAATTTAGCTTTTCCAGCACATATGACTGAAGATAATTCTTCAGTAGCGACGAGCTACGCGATGGGTTAATCCCGTGACCAACACCTGATGCAGGATGTAGGAATTTAGCTGCATCGCAACTGTAGACACCTTATATGTCTACGAAGGATCAACACCAATACGCCCACTTGACCACTCGACGCACCATGGCATTGAAATGTGGATTGCGGAAGGTGAAGACCCTGAGCAGTCACTGGTAAATAATCTCTAACTGAACCATTGCTTAGATGCTTAAGCATTCTGCTAAGATACCAAAGAAACTTTGGCACTAATTTTATTCTGAAAAGGAGATGATTCGGGGGAATTTCAATCAGACATTTTATGCCCAGATTTCTATTATCGAATGCAAATACCAATATCAAATATAGTAAATGTTTTCCATTTCTTTTTCAAATAAGGGAATACTTATTTTAAGCCCATTTATGAAAAATGAACTCAGCTTTCGGAGTATTTTTCACAATGCCACAACAACGAAATACTTATCGTGACTAGCAGAATTGAATTAATATTACGAAGTCAAAGCCGAGAGATAAATACGTTTAGTTTGACTTCAATCTGTTCTTAAACTTCATCTTACTTGATAATATGTCGTCAGAAAAGTTAGAAAATCATAATGTTATAACTACTTTTATATGTCGTAGCAGCAAATGCTTCAGGGATCAAAGGATAATTTAAAATATTACTGACAAAGGCAGAACATGTACATACGAGCAAGAAGTGAACATGAAATGTTTACGATGAATCTGATCCATTACTTTTATCAATATTGAATGTAGCATGGCCCCACTTGCTACGTAAATACTTTCTTCTTTAACCTTATATTTTACTATGACTGACAAATAATAATATATGCATACTCCATCTATTAGTCCACTAATAGAAAAATATGAGTTTGGCAAATATATTTCAAGATATATATGGAAATTAAGGTTCAATTAATGAACTTAAATTAGGAATTAAGAGGGAAACTAAGAAAATTATAGATCCCTCTAGCCAAAAGTAATTTTATTCCATTATAATGCACGTCACTGGTAAATTACAAATATCAAAACTAACTGATGTCATAATGATCGCGGAGCCTGTTAATTTCAATTTTTATTCCACAAGGAATAACCTCACTATCGCTGGTTTTATATTTTGAATCTCTTCCGACTAGTTCTATCGTACAAATTATAGAAATAGATGGAGCGCTAATCCAGTTAATTTCCGCCCAGGAATTATACCCTTCGGCATATTCTGGTGTTATATAGAGCTCGTGTTTCTTCTCTCGTTTCTCCATGATCCCCCAAACCGCCGTATAACTCACAGGCCAGCTCTCCGACGAAACCTTCATCTTTTTCAATCCCTTCCCATAAATATGTATTAGCCGGGAATATTCTCTGCAAGGGAGAGAAAGAGATAGAGAGAGGAGTGAATACATGAAAATGAAAGGCTTAGAGAATGAGAACTTTCTGGCGGAAGAAGAGCAGGGTTTTGACCAACGGAACGTATGACTACGAGTGCCAAATTAGCTAACGTTAGAGCTCCTTATGTGTGCAATTTTTTCATATGTTAAGGATTTCGCACCAAAGTAATATTTGACTTCTTCGAAGATATTTATTGAAAGTGATGAAATGAATATGACAACCTTCAAATTACTAAGGATGTATGATGAGTATCCTAATGCAGCAAATATCGAGATAGTATGCGAGTATCTTTCCATGCATTTATAACACGTAAAATGTTACAATTAATCAGGGTATCGAACTGGGATCGAATCGATGACCGAAATCGGAGTGAAATCCGAACTTTAACAGACAAATTAAATCCTTGACTTGAGCGGAAACCGGAAATCGTTGTTCCGATTACTAACAAGTGAAACGGTAGTTATTTTTAATAAACATATGCAATGGTGACATGCTAGTCTCGCATTAACAACTGAATAGCTGTAACTTAATTCTTTTATTTGATTATTTACTGATTTTGATGGGTTGATTTTATTTATTATTAATTTGATTATTTATATCGCCTGTATCAATTGGTTTATTTTAAAGTTTAATCATATGAAATTCCACATATGGGTTAACTATAGCATAAACCTCGCAAGATTTTATTTTATCGAATAGGAAAAAGTCTTATTCACGGTTCCAACCGGAGAAAGACCGGAACTTAACCAAAATTATTTTTTTTATTGAACCGAGGTGGAAACAGAAACATACATTCCCGTCCGAAGCAGATAAACCAACGAAGTTTTTTTAATTAATTGTTCACAGACTGACTGGATGATCAAGTGATTCTAGGCATCGTGCCAGATTGCGAATTATTATTTTATGATACAAGTAAATTCTTGTTTGATCACTGGTACATTCTTATTGTTCTTTCTTGTTTTATACCGTATCATACAGACCATCAAACCGCAGTTAATTTTGTTCTGGTTTTCGCTCCGGTTCAATTGATACGTGATACAGCAGCCGTGGATCCGAAACGGACCTGTTTTCTTCGTTCGGATATAATGAACCATTTGTAAAATGATGTATGACTATACGCTCACATTGTTTGTATATTAATATGCGGCTGCGACTTAAATTAGCACATATATAAAATGAAAGGGAGGGTTTAGCAATGCCTTATCAACATAAATATATTGTACGAATTTAACATGGAGAACTTTAATTTGCATTCCATTCCGTTCTGAATTCACAGTAACAGTGGCTGTAGATGTGGTTCAGATCTCTTTACATTGCATAAGGTAATCCCAATGCAAGAATTGTATACTGAGAGAATTTCGTTATTATTACATTATATATTAAATTTATAGTAAAAGTAGTATTGTTAAAAGTGCTTCAACAGCATAGGTCTTTTCGCACGTGGGCCCCCACTGTGATTCGAACCTGGGATCGCTTTCACCGAAGTGGAACGAGTTGTCCACTTCTCTATCCGGGAGCGCTATTAAATTTATAAATAATTCAATTAGTATAAGAGTATTAAAAATAATAGTATTAATCTAGTATTTAATAATACATTTTAATTATCGATCCGCAAACCAACGTTTCATATGATTAATAGATAAAACGACTTAAACTTTAAGTGGAATGAGAGCCAAAATCGAAAAGGGGTTCTTCATTTCTCCATTTCCCAATTTTCCTGTTAGTCTCACCTTTCCTCATTTAGGCTTATAACGTCTACTTTAGTCTTCTTCATTTTAATCTTTAAGTTATGTAACTTTCTAAACTTAAACGGCCAAACTTAATGTTTAAATAATAGAAAACTTTCTTTTAAGGAAACTTTAAAGAAACTTTCTCAATAAAACCGTCGAGAAGTGGTCACAAGACTTACGGATTTACGATGGGACATTTTTTCCCATCCGCGACTTTAGGGGGTTTCCTTAATCCAGCGGTTCAACTGTTATGGATTTTTTTTATGACCATTGATTATTTACTTACGTCAAAGAATGCTGTATGGTAATTGGGGAACAGGATATACAGTAAGACATAAAACAGACACTATCCTTTAGCGTAAGGGAAAATCCCATGCTAAACCAATGCTTGCTGAATAACCGTTAAAAACATCTAGAGTGATTGTTCGTGAAATATGTAAAGATTTACTCCCACCAATGATAAAGGTACGATTTATTATGTGACATATCTCGAGCTAATTAATTTGATGTTGGAGTTTTTCTTTCGCAAATGATCAGGAACTATTACGAGAATAAGTTGTTTGCGAAATTAATAGAGGACTCCTATCACGATCAAATCATAGTGAAATACAATTTCTGGGTGTATGACCGGGTAATGGACCTTCGTCTGGATAAAGAATCCCATGCAAATCGCAGACATAAAAGAGTTATTCCCAAATCTGTCACTATGAAAGCGATTTCCAGGTGCTCAAAGAATAATGCTCTTTCATCCGTTACTACAATAAAGGTAGACCGTATGAATATGGATGAGGTTTGAGATTTACAGCCAGTTTATTGCAACGCCGTTTTTACGTGATTGGGAAGGGGCCTTTTGCTTTATGATTTTGGTTCAAAGCTTCAGAGTGAGAAAAATGAAGTAATTACTTTACAAGAGCTGATCGACTTTGTACATATTTGCATCACAATTGGCTTTGCATTCACGAAATATGGCGAAAAATTCGATAGTCTGGACTCTACACGGCCAGTCTCATCCATAAAACTTTTGTTTACAAAAGGGCCCATAAAAGTTATAGCTTTTATCCAAAACTGCACAAAACGTCTGCAATAAAATAGTAGGATATGAAAATCAAATTTAGTTCAAACAGATAAAACGTTTACGCCTTACTTTTTCGCGTGGTATGCACAAACTCATGATTGACGATAGTTCCCAGGGCTTTCTGACACTATTATTTGTTATTTTTTGAAGATAATTATTAACTTAATTAATTAGATTGATTTGACCTACAGATTTGACAGTAATTGAATGATTAATTTGCAATTTTTTCTCTTCGCGGATATTAGCCGAGCACAAACTTCAAACAGCCTTCTTACAGCCTTCGACTACTAATGCGATATCCGTCGAATTGGAAAGTTCCTCTCATAAAAAATTCATAAAACCCGCCGCGCTCGACATTTTTCCAGACCTCGCGTGATTTTCAAAGGCTAAATTTACAGGAAAACGATGCAAATCCATTTTCGGCCCGAAAACTTCATTAACGAATGCCAAAACGCTCGCGCCAAAACTCCTACAATATTGAATTTCTGGCGCAACTTTGAAGCGGGACCATTCGTTAAATTTTTTGTGCAACTGCCCCACGGCCTTATGCAATTTTACGTCCGAATCCATCACGATAGAGGGCGTAAGGATTCAAATTGCCGCACGATTCCGATTTCCCTTTTTACCTCCTTTTGCGGCGCGTAAATGCACGCGCGGGGTCACGTAATCGTTTTGCATCGTGCAAAGCAATAAACACGCCATCCCCTCGGGTCATTTCACACGGGGAACAAGCGATTTCGCGCGGATGAACCGCAAAGCGGTGATTACGGGCCGTAGAGAGCGATTTGCATCCCATCGGAGCTGCTCTTCACTCGGTTACATCACCTGCATGACTACAATCCCCATTCCACACATAGTTCCCATTTTGCCAAGTTCTTCTCCCGTGACCAAACAGACGTAAGGGCCGATTTATGCGCTGTTTGACGACTACAATGAATGCCGATTGCCGCGGGGCGTGGCGATTACACGCCTACAATCTTGCCCCGTTCGACCGATCCAATGGAATTTTTATCGAGTAACAGGTTGAGAAAACCCTCATTTCCCTGCTGGAGAAAGGCGCATTCCGCGCACGTCCGCTTAATACCATTAACTCAGTTCGGAAAACGGAGGAGATGAGATTGGCGAAGCATTCCAGACCAATCTCCGCATATCCGAGAGTGTGGCGACGTGTTTTTCCTCCGACGAACTCGGGCCCAAGTTTCGGTCGCGTCTCCTATGCCTTCTTTCCCTTTTGGAAAACTCCTCAAGGGTCTACCGAAACGTCTCGGACCCTTATAACCTCCTTTGTCGGAGTTTTTATTTTTAGGCAACCTCCCGCGCAAAACACGCTTTAGCTTTCGTGGCAATCTGCGGAAATCTTATTGCGGAGTACTGAAGTGTGTCCTGAGGGAATTAGGGGTGCACTCCGGCTGAGGAGGAAGAAGAAATTGGTCGGCGAATGAGGATGATCGCCGTTCTCGGCTAGGGTATCCCTTAATTTGGAGGAGCAGGTCGGATAAAGCGGTGCATTCTTCGGTGGAGTTGAGTAGACAGACGGATAAATGGACGCCTATTGGCTCATGAGGACCTCTCTTACGAAAAGTAAAACAAACCTGACATGGGAAAAGAAGAAAACCTCGACCGACACATTATGGTACACAAGTTTAGATACAATAATTTAGATTGCCATAATATGTAATATTGCAATGCCATGCAATATCAGAATAAGGTATAACTTAGTCAAAAGAATCCAAAGCGCGGACGTTCGTGTTCGGTGAAAGAGGATCTAGGTTCGATTCCCGTTTGGGGCCCAAATGTACGAAATGACCTCAGCTATCGTATTTTTAAAACAACTACTTCTAGAACATTGACACAGATATTTACAGTATGATCAAGTAATAAATTTACCACAACTAAAGGTAGAGGTCAGTGCTGAGCTATCGATATTATTATTATTCCATAATATTTTTCGTCATTGAACCTTTTTGTAAGTTTCAAGGAAGAGGAGAGTGAGTATTTCATGAAACCGTGCAGTTTGAGTTGGTTTGGAAATAGTAATATTGCTATTTAGGTACATCAACAATAACAGAAAGAAGATAAATATGAAGAATATTGCATATTCCATACGGTATATGCCTTCATTAAAAAAATTCACCAAAAAAAATTCAATTCAAACTAATAATCAAAGGATATATCATCCAAAAAGAATCGCTACATTTATTCTCAGGAAGTTTCTTTTATCCTCTTATTTTAATTGGCTGAATATTCTGAATATACGGAACACTTCATTTGAAAAAGCTCCTCCACATTTTCTTACGAATTTTAGTTTCATTTTTGGTGAAATTTCATTGCCTGAAATCAATATTCCAAGCTGAGTAAAATCACTGACAATTTCACTTCCACTGTTCTACTGGTGAAATGTCTCTTAATTCCTGGAAGGAATTGAAATTATTTTATGCATTTTTGACTTCGTATTCTCTGATTACGTGACAGTGATGCATGATTATTACTCTTGATTGATAACAAAAATATTTTTTTAATCGATTATCTTTGGATAGACAAAATACTATATAGTGTTACGTAATTACTAGATAACACTATTGTACTTGGTTTAATACTAAATAAAACTTTACCTCAAAATATCAGCCTTTATCTTTCCTGAACAAAATAATCTGTAAAAGACTATTAGATTATGGATAACAATTGTATAAACAGAATAATTGCTTTGACTGCCAGTCAGTTTAAAAGAGCTGAATTAGTCTGTCCCTACAGGTCAAGTTCAATAGATTTCTTTTATTCTCCATTATTTTACTAATTGGTAACTATCAATGGTTTTGTTGAAATTTGCTTCCATTTTCTTTTAGAAAGTAATTTGATTTCATTTTCATATATATCAGAAATTCTCACGAAAATAGGACCTTTATTGATGACCTTGAGATTATTCTAACTTTGAACCGATTTCAAGATGTGAAAGTCACTATATTTCAAATTTTAGTACTTTGCATGAGTGATATCTTGCTATCAAGTGGTGAAATGATTCATTGGTTTTAACCCTTCCCACAATCGCCTTAGAGGAGGACAGTACGGTGATTATGTAGATGCAGATGTATGTATACGCTTACCAAAGGCTATTGTTAGTCGAACGGATCGTAAACAGGATCCCTAGGTGGTAATTCTACAGTCCCTGGAAGTGCCCCATCTGCCTTTTACAAATTATGTATGTAGACGATGCGTGAGTTGCAGGCACCATCTGCATAACATCCATTGAGACATCAATCTTACTCATGCATAGGTAACTGTACCTAAGAATTTTGATTTACGACAATTCCATCCATTTTACCTAAATTTGTATTCACTTTGAGTGGATTTTTGAGAGAAGCTGTCATTATATTCCGAAGAGGTGTTACACATCGTAACAGAAATGGAAGCAAATTACCAACTTAGTCATAAAATATAACGGAAACACTGAAATGTTCACACTTGATTGAAAGCGAATTGGTGAAAGTTCAACACGAAAGTTTCCAATAAAGACACAAATTCAGAAAAATCACAGATTAAGTCGATGGCGAGAAAAAACTTTATCATCCTTTCCAATGTTTTTTTGTTATGGAAAGAAGTAAAAGCGTCCATTAAATAACCCATCCGACTGATTTCACCTCATCGAGCTCTGAAATTTTTTTTTCATTTTCTGCTTCAACCAATCGGAATTCTCCCTCCCCATCGAGTAGAGTGTACCAAAATTTGGTCTCGATTCCTTACTACTTTGCAATCCCTACGTTTGACAAAGTCTTCATTTTCTTCTCTCTCCCCATCCCCATTCGGTTTCTCCGCGGATGACTTAAAATTTCTGCATGAGCCGTCCGAAAATTATTGCGTCGCGGCCCCCTCCCATGGAGATGCCTTGGAGTCTCGGGGATGGAATTGATGTTGCCTGGCGTTTCGTGGCGTTGCGACTGCAAAGTGGGAGTTGCATTCCAAATCCGATGTGGCAAAAGGGAACGGTGGTAAGAGAATCGTAATGGAGTTTCCGGGAGAGATGCCTCCGAATACGAAATTGTAAGACTGGGTGGAATTCTTCATGCGTTATCTTTTACTTTTTTTGGATGGAAAGGGTGAAATTGGGAGGGGGGCGGTGGGCGAAGGAACTCCGAGAGAAGCATTCTTCTCTCCTCGAATACTTATTGGAAAATTACCATATTTAATCTTATATTTTCGGGATGCAATATACTGCGGAGCTAGGAACGGGAGATTTCGAATGGAGTAGTTTTTCTACTCTCTGTATTTTCTTCTTTCCTCCAGTCCTTCCGGATGCGCGCTGGATGCTGGGACTGCATTTGAGAATATAATTTCGGTATCCCTCGATATCATGCGTGGTTAAGCAAGAGGAAAGCTGTGGTATGTTAATAACTCCGAGGGTTTATCTCATCCAGAGAACGAATTTGTTTTCCTTTCGAAACCTAAAAGAAATTTTTTTCAATGTTGCGAACATAAAAGGGGTACAGTTGTATTTTGGCAAACGTTTCCATTTTTTCGTTCTGGCTATTAGTATAAATCTTTTTAAATCAGGGTGACTCCAACAAATTAAGAGCGTTCATTTTCTGTAGCATCTTACAGCTTAATTCTCAAGATTTCCGAAAGGGTCAGGTTAATATTTACTTTTCCGTAATTTCAAGGAATAAATGTCTTTGTTTCAAGGATAGAACACCTGCCCGAAGAATTCGGGACTATTCGAGTCCCAGTCGTGTTGCTGTTTTACTTCTGCTTATCCTTCAGTTTTTATTTTCTTTTCATTTATATTGGAATATTTTCGCATATTGTTTCTTTGAGAAATATTTGGTAATGGAATTTGAGTTTTGTTATATTACCTAAGTACAAAAATAACTGTCTTGCTATGTTGTTGTGTTGATGGTAGCTATATATTCGATTTATAATTAAGTGATTTGTTTCTCCTTGTGGGCATTATTTTGGTAGAATATCAGACAAAATTATTGAAAAATAGTGAAGGCAATAATGCAATATTTAGTTAATAAAATCTGAGCCTCGGGATAACTTAGTTCAATACCGCCAATTTATTTTTACGGCTGAAAGCTATACGTTAAGTAGTTTTTTATGAGAAGTATAATGAGTGACATATTGAACAGATTAATGTTTACGACTCAAGAGTAGTTCCTGTCAATCAACGTTATAGGTAGAAGAATATGATTTTCTATTGTTCAATCCACCTAGATTGAGGAGAGTTTTAATTAAGGAAGACCATTTTCCGACTATCGCCAACCTCTGTTTAAGTCTCTATTTTCTTGTTACGTTCCCTCATTCATTTTTTTGTAGTTACGTAACATGTCTTTTTGTAACGTAACGAAAAAAATACCCCAATAATTCTTTTTAAAATAATTTAATTGTGGAATAAGCTATACAATATAAATTAAAGAGAATGTAAATAGTGTCAGAATGACGTTTGTGCTAAAATAGTGAAAAATCTAAGATTTATTTAGCGTTCATTCGATTTAGGAAATAGTCATATCCTTTAATTTAAGACATGGCAGACAAAGTCATTACCATTAGGTATAGTATAATATTATTACCTGTTGTTTATTTACGTTTGTACTTACTTATCTTTTGTTGTCATTTTCTCTCTCATGCTTTAGAATATTTTAATTTTTATCTCATCTTCTCTAAATATTTTTCTTCCCCTTACATCAACCGTTATTCTGTTTCTTCGAAACATTCCCCGACTTCTGGAATCCCAATAACTAAACATATCTTCGTCATATTTGTTTTTTAACCTTGACTATGCATTACCAGGAATACCGGTCATCAAAGACTAGTGGTTGTGGTTCTCATGATGATTTACTTTATATATTTTTGATATTAAATAACGGTAAGAAAAATGAAAGATTTGTTATCATATGTCTACCCAGTCAGCATGTTTCACTATATTTCTCCCCCAGAGAGTTTTTGTTATATTTTATAAACTTTAACAAGTTATTTTCTCCTATTTATATAACTTGCATCAAGTGCTACATTTCCATGTCAAGATGAGGTACCCGATTTCTCTTCTTTATTAAGCTATCTTTCTCTGCAGGTTAACGCAAGTTTTTAGAAAACAACTTTTAGCACGATATTTAATTAGTAGGGATATAAAATAAAGGTTTTACATTAAATATAGTTCACACGAATCGAATGGTAAAAATGCTTAGAAGAGTTTTTGAAGAGGAGGAGGTGGAAGGGGAAGACCAAGAGGAAGGTGGAAGGATATAATTAAAAAAAGGCGTAGAATTAAGAAAGTGGAAGATGCAGATAACGTTTGGGATGATATGTGATGGGAAGAACTAGGTGACTGTCACAGACACCTCAGCCTGACAAAGTCAGAAATAATGGGAACAGGATAGTTAATGAATAAATAATATGAAGGTCGTTAAGGAATCAATTTTAGAGCACATGAACTTACCGAAAGATAAGTACACTCATGAAGCTGCAAATCTGCTAAAAACTTCCTATTGTGCATACAAGTTTGAAAGACTCCAAATTTTAACTCCCAGAACTTACATTATTTAAAATTAGTATGTATACCATCTAGACTAATGATGATAATTTTTGCTCAGAAATTGTGGTTATTATTGATTACCTCCCACCCATATCTGATACTCCCTCTCTTTTATCGCATCTCACGGAATCCTTGCTCTCAACACGTACTGAAACGAAGCGCCTCTATCCGTTTGGAAGATATGAACTCTTAAGTATCTCTCGCCTTATCCTCACCTTATCACATTTGTAAACGTCTCCAACCATCACCGCCCTAACTTCCCAGAGCCAAATCCGCGCCTGCCTCATTGTAGACCCGGGAAAATCTTAATTTTGCTCTCTGGATTCATCGCTCCCGAAAGTTCTAGCAAAACCGTTCGTCCTTATTCACCTGTCTGCTAATCTATCCCCGTCGCGAAAGCGGCAGACTTCGCCCCGGGGAACTTTCCGTCCTTAACGCTCAAACACGTCGCGCTCAACATATAAGTCTTACACCCTGGATTACCTCGTTCCTTAGGACCCCAAAGGAGAAGCCCTTCCGATTGAAATGCGCCTCTCTTAAGTTGACGCCGTAATGGGTTCCGTCTCTATGCAAGGCGCCGCACTCTTGGGAATGAGGCGCGGCAATAGAATCAGTAGGAGATGCACGCGCAGAATGATTGAAACGGAGGAAAATTATGGAAGGGGAAGAAGGGTTTAAGTTTAAGAAGGAAATTGGAGGGGATCGAAGAAACGAGACGAAGGGCGTCTTTCTATACAGATGTCACGCAGCTATGTTGAACGGAATTGCATCCGAGTCGGTAATGACGTTTTCGGAAATGTACGGTTGGAGAGAGGGTTCGCATTGTTTTTGCGAAGATTCGACGATCCTTTGTGAGAATACTATTTAAAATGCGGAAATGAAGGGACTTACAGCTTTGCTCAATGAATGGTCCGTCCTTATAAAGAAATGCACTGAGCTAATGCATGCAGGTGTGCAATCATTCTTGAACTATTTCAATAAATAGCATTACATTGTAAAAACACTTGTAAAAGCATAACATGAAATATATCACATATATAAAACCAAATGTATTCCGCAGTTGTAAGGTGTTGAACATATTCAATTATTTTATTGAGGCCATCTGATCAACGAAGTCAATTGAAACACTTATTTATTAATGTCAATCAAAGAAAGGACCCGTCGTATGTTGCGAAGTGGAGAAGGAGTTAGTTTGTTTCAAAGTTATTTCATTAAAGAAGAGAAATACAATTTTCTTTATCATATTAAATAATGTACCCTCACGAAGTAAAGCCTTCTTTTCTATATTTATCCATCATCTTTCAGTCATATTTTGGTAAACTGGTCCCACTCACTCCATCGGCAAAATAGAAAAGTATATCTATTAGAAGAGCTAGGGTAGCTCTTCTAATCATAATTAAAAGACAATTCGGAATTGAAGATCTGATTTTTTTCTGATAGACCTGTATTTTCATCTTTTCAGATGACATTTTTATTCTTTCAACAAATTTATTTTATATCGTCATTGATTTTAACTCATTTTCATACGGGAATAAATTACTATGAAGCCAAGCTGTAGTGCCAGGAAACTGGAATTGTAACGCTTCCTTGATTACTGCCGAGACCAAAGATAACCATTTGTTGCTCAAAGTACGCAAACTTACTTTATTTGTCCGCTACTTTCTGGCAAAAGGCTATCAAAAGCCAGCTCTTTTTGCAGAATCTGGAAATCTGGAATATAGAAGCTCATCTATTAGAAAACGTGGCAGACGGTTTGTGCATTTTTTGCATGGAGGATATGATCTTCAAAACCCCGAGTTGGAAGCACATAAAAATTGGGAAAGATGACAGCAATCTCTTGCGCAAGGCAGTGCAGTTCGGAGGAAACGGCGTCGAAGGGCCGTAAGTATAGGAAGTCGGCACGTGGGTGACATTTCTTTCTGATAAAAGGGAGCCGCTCCTTACTTTTTCTCAAACTTCATGCCAACGTCAGCATTTCGGAGTCTCATGCAGAGATTTTCATACGCCGACTTCTGGTAGACTAGGACGTAATGCGTTTTTCGGTACGGGTTTTTTTCCAAACAGAGTTGGCCTGCATGAGAAATTTATTGAATCATCTCGTATTATAACGCTCGAGATCCAATTTGGTGTAATGAATACATCTCGTTATTTTTATATTCTTCAGTGTCTTCGCAGTAAGAAATAACAAATTTTAAACATCCTGTGTTTAAGACCAAACATGCCAAATACCATGCCAATAACATATCAAAATACCAAACATGCTGTTAGGGTATTTCTTAGAATTAGATTTTCATATAAAAAAATTTATAATACGAGGAGTTGGTACTTCAAATTATGATACTGCAATGATAATGAATTTGTCTCACAAGTTTAATTGCAATTTTTCACATGGCATTAATGTTTCATTAATAAGGCGAATTTTTTTGCTAAATCTATTTGCTTTTATGACCTCATTCTTAAGCTATTTTTATCCAACGATGCTCAAAATGTCAGTTTTTATGTTTTGTTTGGTTTCCACATTCATTTATACGTATTTTGGTTATTATTACTGAAGTTGAACTATATTTGATAAATGTCAATTGTTGTACATAATACAAATGTAAATAAAATATGAAGATACTTCAATATTAACAATTCACATGTTAAAAATAGAAGAAGAATAGCTTGATAATTTCCACATTTTTTTATTTATAAGGTCGGTTTCGGCTACAGTATCTTGATCAGCTAAATTAATTTCTAATAATTTACATACACCTTCCACTTGATGAAAATATTCGCTCTACCCTAACTCAGAAAGAGTTCTTTCTTTCTTTCTTAGCTACTTTCATTGCTTAGCTGTTTGAGCACTAATTTTTTTACGAATTATTCTGAAAGGGTCAAAACGTTTTGGCTAACTTACCCGTAGTTTAGGGAAAAGAGTAACGTATAGCAGTATAGTTAATTAAATATTCACAAAAATAAGGATAGCTTCATAGTGTGTTACGCAAGTGACTCTCTCATGAGAGTCGTGTAATAACTTTTTTCTGGTTCAATGAATTTCACAGGTATAGTTGAGATGTTGAGTTAAGTATCTTTCCATGGGAATGGAAAGGGAGAATCTTTTTATCAGCTAATAATTTTAAAACATTCACATTCACTACAATGTGACTAACGGAAGTACTTCTCCCAAAAAAAAAATGGATTAGCACGAAAACATCGCATTTGCAATATATGAAAATCAAGTCTCACCGAGACCTTTCCCAATAAATTCCCCCAATTTCATTTTTTTCGAGCTCCTCACTAGAGCCCCAGGGTTACTCCATTTCGATATCACTGCCCCCTTAACTCCTCTAATTTGATAAACGGGCTGTTTTTTGGAAGCAGGATATTACTTTCTATAACGAGATATGAATTTCGATGTTTTTAGTTATAATCTCGTTTGTATGTATCTCGAGGGGTTTTTAATATCACCTCCAAAAATGGATTTTGCACTGATGTAACGCAGTTGAGGCATTCACCCTGGAGTTTTTCAGACTTCTGAAATTTCGAATTAAGTACCTACCAACATAAATGAAAGGCACGCCCTTGGGTTGAAGTAAGAATTTGCTCTACTTTCAATTGTATCAGTTATTTTCTCAAGGCGATCATAGCACATTAATAATATGGTACAGAGGAGGTAAAATCCACAAGGTACTACATTGTGATTTCACTTAAATGGCACTTAAACTACTATACTGACAAGTTATAGTTCACGTCTGGTTTACTTTACTTCCATCATCGATGCAAATGATGAATTCAAGATGATTGTTCTCTAACATTTTTTTGAGATCCGTATAGAATCGGCGAAGATGTGCTGATTCCGTAGGAAAATAGATCAATTATAAATATAAAATATAGATAATGTTCCTAATTTTTTAAATGAGTTAACACGGTCAGAAGTCAAATGCCTTATTAGCAGCGATTCCCTATTAGATAAATTGAGTATTACTATGCAGAAAATTTTGATATTCTGGATGCTTATAGAAAAACTATTTTGTTTTAAGTAGTATTTCTGAAAGTGTCAACTAAAAGGGGACCGCTCACCTCTTGTAATTTTGCAAGAGATGCAACAAAAAGTTCAACTTTTCTATAATGCGAAAAAATTTAATGTAATCTCATTCACGAGAATCATATATTTGGAATGTATAACTTTAGTTTGAAAATACATAAAGTCATCATATCTACCTAACTCCGAGAAACTATTATTATTAAGAAATAAACATAATAATATTTTGGTTATAAGGAATATATCGAAATATTTAAGATTTAAGTAATGTATTCATTAATACATATCATAATAAGTTCGCAGTGTAGTTATGAATCTCTATATAATGGAAAAATCTCTCCTACGTTGAATTTGGTGGACATTAGTTAGTAAGACGTAGCAGTTTATAAAAAATCTTCTCGATAACAGTATGGTTTTACCATTTTAGTAAATAGATCTATTCTATACTTATCAAAGCGCGCACCCGAAGCTGAATTCACCATAACACGTGGCTATCACCTAAAATCAATTTAGAAAAGTTGGATCACGAGAGAATTCATCGCAAATACGATAAATCTGAAATTGAAATATGAAAAAATGTATGACTACGCATGATCAATGTCGACAAACTGCTATTCTATCATCAGTTACAAAAACTATAACTGTCATTTGATTCTTCTATTTTTTCTTAGTGAGATCGTAATCAGCGGAATATTTTTACTTACATACAGAAAATATTATTTTAAACTTCATTTAAGTAATACGTTGTAAATAAAATTTCATTTCATACATAATTTTGTTATATATACAGTGCTGCTAATATAATACCGACATTAATACAATTTTCTTAAATGTTTTGCTGTTACAGGATAAATAAATGTTTTTTTTTGTTATCTAAACGATTTGTAAGTCTCGTTTAGGGCTTCGGTAACTTACATCAATGACGCTGTATAATGGTATTATATGGTTAATCCTTATGCTATCAGATGTGTTACTCATGGGGTACTACTTCTCAACTTACATTTAAATCTTCTACTTTATCATACTGGCTCGCTCGGTCCCAAAGGCAAGTCACCTCATTCCCCTTCGAAATTAATAAGACTCCTGAAGATGCAATAACTAATGGGGGAAGGTGTGAATAACCGCTCTGAAAAGTAAACAGAAACAATTTTTATCAGAGCAGTACGTCATAAGCTCTACTCTTCCAGTGAATGCTATCTGTTGAAAAAAATAATTTAAAGTTCCTATACAGTCAATTGCCATCATAGGCCGTTTTTCATCACAGATTATTTTCCTTTCTACATTAACATTCGATTAGATAAAACGCCGCAGAGCAATAATAGGAGCCGAATAAAAATACGCCGAAGATAGCGGCAGCTTGATTTTACGATTTCTGTTTACGAGCAGCGATCGCATTAATCTCATACAAATTAAGACTAATTTGCATCGAAATAGGTCGGATCCGGCCGAGGGACATAAAAAAATCCGAGGCGAAAGAGGTTCAAACGAAGTTAAGACGAGAAGAAAAACTCAATCTTTTTAATTCGAAAATTTTACGAAAAGTTAATTATCCCAGGAAACGTTTATGAGCCCGGCGAAATATCTCGAGCAGCGCAAGTACATTCGGAAAAGTCTTCTCGCCCCATCGCAGCATCTCTTATCCGCCCTCAGCGACTAATTTCATCATGCATCACCCCTCCTGCGCCTTGAATGGGCAGAGGCTGAGGGACGTTAACGCCCTCTGCCCTCTTTAAGTCTCTCGGTAAAACCTTTCATCAATTTTCCCCAACGAATACTTGAACCAACTTCGCTTCGTCGGGGGCCTTTTTTATTCCTGCCTCGTTCTAAGATTGCTCTCCTAATTCATTCCCGTTCCATCGCTCGATTCCCTCTTTGTTGCTGCAAGAAGTGAATCTATGAATCCAAGTGCTCCTAGTGATCGAGATAATTTACTTAGTTTTAACGAAGTGCGAATTCAGAAGTACGTGCATTCAGAGAAAAGAAGTCGGCGTGCTCCTACTTTACTAATCGATAAAAATAAGACAAATTAAGAATGCATTTACAAGGGTCATTCAAGAAACTTCTTTTCCCTTTCTTAGATTCTTACTCTTTTTGATAGTTTCATGCGAAAGCATAATGTAGCATTATTGTTGGTAGTGTTTAACTATGAAATTATGAAATGTCTCATTCAGAGTACATTCACGTTCGAGGGAATCAGATTTACAAATATGATTCCGCAGACGACATTAAACTCTTTCTGGAAGTATGCGAACGTCGGCGTCGTACGTAAATAAAATCTAATGATAAGGTAATTTTATCGTTGCTTTTGGTAACGCTCTTAATAAATGAGGGTATACTGACCCCTTCTTAAGTAATGTAAAATCAATCGACATTATTGAAAGACACGTTATAATGCCGATATTTCTTCAATACGAGAAGCTTTTAAAATCTTCTTTGACCTATATCTTTCTAAATACCAGAGGTTCTCAAGAAAGAATGCTTGTCTTCCTAGAATTACTAAATTAATTATTTCGAACGGGATCGAGACAAATTATCAATTACATTAAATATATAATACTTACTTAAAATTTAAACTCATAGTTATCTTCCAAAATATTAACCACCTTAGGCACAATGCATTCATTCTGCGTCTTTAATTTCCATAAGAATTATATGCGAAGTTTATTTTTATTTTCGTTTGCAGACCATGATTCCTTAGCAAATTTTACTCATCTATAATGCCAGCAAGGATTTGGGAGATTTATTGTCACAAACAACTATTTACAAACATTTTTATGTTAATCATATCGTATCGTTTTAAACTCAAAATAAATACTAGGCAAAATAAATCGGGTTTACGTAAAAATGTTGTGTTTTTGATTGATCAACCGTGATCAAAGTGTAAATCGCGATTCTGCGTACGTTCATGAGCTATATGATTTTCTGTAGTAGATAAGAAATAAATATTTACAATAGATTTGAATATTTGTTATGGACATTCAGGTTTACGTTATTCTATGAACCTCGTTAATAAACGAGGAACTAGAAAATAAGTACTACAATTGAAATAAATTAAAGATAAATAAAAGAAGTAAATAAATACGCGAGGGCTGAAATATAAATATCGTGTTTATTTTACGATTTTAAATTTAAGTGAGTAAATTTTATTGTACTATCATTTATATTATGCTGAGTAACATAATAATATTTCATAAAAATTTCAATGTTTTATTGAACTTATAAACAAAGTTATGCAAGTGATAATTTACGAAAAGGAAAAAATATGTGATTCATAAATATCCTAAGAAATTTTATCTCTCTCTCTAACGTTCTCGACAGAACGGGAAGAAGTTGAAACAGAAATAGCTACGCAATCGTAATTAAGATATCATTGCTTAGTATTCCTCCGTGACGCATGGAAATTTAACGATAAAATGCAAGAAAACGATATAAGTACTAAAAATATGGCCAGAAGAGAGATCCTGAAATATCTTTCGATTGTAGTAGATTGTTTGATCTATTGCGAAAGGTCGTTCCAATGATTTTATATCACCAAATGATTTCATTATTTCATAAATATTTTATTTATATGTACAGTTATTTATCCCAAGGATAAACGGACGTAAATAAAGTCTGACATTACTAGGACTCAATCCTGGAATTTTCCGTTCCGGGCAGATTCTTTAACCATCCAGAATAGATTTTTGACCCGTTTTGGGATTCTTTGTAGGCAAGAGCAAAAGTAAAGTAATTCCTTAGGATTTTTCCTAGGTGTCCGCCTTAACGTGCAAAGTTACCTTTACCTTTTTCCTGCAATTTATTTATTTCCCTATGCCCCCACAAACATTCACTTACTGGATAACTACATTGTTTGGCTTCAGCAATAACAATAGACGAACGCACACACGCATTCCCTATCTGGGAAAATCCGACTTGCCGGAATTCGAACCCAGGACTACGAGACTGGAGTGCTAGCACACTAACTATTCCGCCATCACGATACGCAAAAATATAAGGATATTGGTATCGGAGTCTCGTAATTCGAATAAAAACGCAATATATTTATTAAAAATAAGGCCAAAAGGGCTATTAGATATTCCATAGGTTGACGATACCAGAGCATAGCATTAGGAAAGTTAGGGTAGGAGTGAGATGCAGTAGTGACTGTCGGTCTGCTTGACATAATAGTATTTAATGTACGATATCCCCTTACGTCGATTATTCCACACTGCATTTAGTCGATTTTTAATATCTTGTATTAGCGATTGGTTGAATTTCCTGATATCAACAAGTAAGCGATTGCCCTCGCCGCCAACCAACACATGAGTCTACAACTTCTCTACCACATTTATGGTCCCTTCTTTCATCATCCTTGCCTCCTTATTCATCCAAGCACTTTTACTCCACGAAGAAGCCCCAAACCTCTCCCGTTCCTTGTATCCATAAACCCTCCTTCCGTCTTCGTCCCACTCCCCCATTCTCACTTCAGGGCTTCGTTAAAACTTATCCGG
The DNA here is from genome assembly GCA_000376725.2 of Ladona fulva. Classification (NCBI taxonomy): domain Eukaryota; kingdom Metazoa; phylum Arthropoda; class Insecta; order Odonata; family Libellulidae; genus Ladona; species Ladona fulva. The sequence goes on along the minus strand of KZ308770.1, from coordinate 13,723 downwards.
ACTTTGGGCAAATTGAAAATTTCTCGTGAATATTTTAAAAAGATGGGATGGCGTGTGTGTTTGTGGGTGGAGTTGAGGTAGGGGAATAGCTCGAGGGAAGAATGGGTGGGAGAAGGGGGATTATGCGGTTAAAAATATAGGAGCTAAGGATGTAAGGGGTGTGAGGATTTATATTTTTTCCCCAATCGAAAGGGGTTAGGGGGAAGGGGTTTACTTTGTAAGTGGTAGTATATTGGGCTTCGGGAAGGGGGTAATTTGAGGGAGGGGATCTTTCTTCCCTTGATTTTTTTATATTCATCTCCCGCTCCTTTTTCTTACGCCTCTCTTTCTTCCGGAGATCTGTATTGGTCGGGGTTTTCCTTGTGTGAAGGAAAACTTCCGGTTAATGGCTTTCGAGGATGATGACATAAAAAATGGGGAAAGTGTTCTTTGTAGACTTTTTTACGAAGTCCCTTCCGGAATATTGAATGAGATAGTTTCCTGTGGGTTTCTTTATTATTTTCTTGCTGATTCATAGAGTGAATAACTGTTATGGTTCTCTTTGAAAGGGGTCTTTTTGAGGTGATAAAATACCCAAAATATATTTTTCTGAAGTGAGATTTTAATATGCTTTACCGTTATTTAGAATAATAAATGACAACTAATTAATTAAACAGACTATAATGTGCTGGGTAAATGTTAGAAGAGGCTCCCGCGATATTACTGTAACCGTGTCATAATTTGTATAGAGTAACTCAAATGTGCACAAATAAGAAGTGTTTTCTTAATAATTGTGTGTTTTTGCACAGCTGTGAGCAATTTTCAGCCTGACCTCGAATGTCCCTCTCCTAGTATTCTTCAATTCGTTCCGAAGTGAGCTTTCCTAGAGAAGTTACACGTAAGTAGTGTTCTTTCTATTAATTCCGTTATTTCATCTACTTCTGGGTCTCTACACCTTCGTTGCTGCTTTAAGTCCTGATGCTCTACTGGTATTGATTATCTTGCAAAATTTCCCACCACCATCAATGTAAGTGAACCGAGTTTGTGTAATCCACTCCTGCCAACAACCACATTCAGTTATTGCATTCTAAGTCTCTTGTTGTGTTATAAAACACACACCTGAACTACGGCCGAGTTTAATTAATACCCAAGTTTGCAATTAAGGAAAAGAAACAGACAGTTATATCTCTACCATAGGGATGCCGAAGAACATCAACTGAGATTACCTGCTTCATGCGCGGCTTTTAATTAAAATATTCATTAGAAGATTACATTTAAAAAGTACAAGTATAATATATACAGTAAATATTATCATATTTAGTTATCATATGTATTTCTGTATTTCTACATCTATTCAGAATACGTTAGATTAATTTGTTAGAGAAGTAATTTCTTTGCATACTTATTTATTTACACATTTGCGATAGAGATCTGTGAAGCACATATTTAGGAGCTTTCATATAAATCCAAAAGCAAGAAACTAAGATATAACGACAGTGTTAACACAAAAGACGATTCTATGAGATTGGATGGACCAATCTCTCTCAACTAGCTCTAAGCACATTTGACTGATTTTGACCAATACAAATGACGAAAACAGCCAAATAATTCACGGAAGTAAATTACCAAACTCCGATCCTTATCCATCAGAGCAGAATTTGAAGGGAGATGCAGCCATTTTATGATTGCAAAGGATAGATGGTAAATTCAGAAAGGTAATATAAATTAACCATTAATTTGCATTTGTTCCGCGAATATCTCATTGAAGCGAGAAAGGAAGAAGGAGAGAAAGGGAGTGAAGGGAGATACAAAGATCAGCGGTAAAGCGATAGGGGAAGCAGAATGATACGTCAGTTCTTTCGGAAGAAGCAGAGAGATAGGCAGAAATAAATGGACCGCGTGGCTCCCAGAGATCGAGGAGAAAGAGGGACTTGGTGGGGTTGCGGTTGGCGATGACCAAAGCGTATCTCTCTACCGAAATGGGAAAGATCACGCCCACATACGCACGCACGCTGGGTTTTGGAAGCGCTGAGGAAAAGATCGGTGTTGTTAAAAGGACGCAGGAAGACATGGGAGGAAGATGAAAGCGGGCGTTTAATTCGATTCTGTTTCAATTAAGCATAAAAATAGAACACTTGCGGAAAGCGTCCGCATGGCTAACGACTTTTTTCCTTCAAATCGTCGGAGAGGCTGAAATTTTGTGGAAACTCATTCCCTGGGCAGCGAAATAAAACGGTGCGATCTCTGCGAAGCATTCATTTGAACTATCTTTGCAGATTTACCTACATTAAAAGATAATTCTAATGATTCGGTGAACCAGATGGTACTGTGAATCAATTAACGTTAAATTATCTGGTCATTATTATTTACGATAATTTCTACTCATTTAGAACTTATAGGTCACATGACATCGAAATACCGTGAATTCCCAATTGTCTGTGAGCAACTTATCTAGTTTTTGGATTATTCTATAGAACGACTTTTTACTCTTTATTTAAATTTTCCGTGGTCTTTAAAGAATCAAATACTAAAACATAACTATGTTGGCTTTCTATCGCTTAACATTTCACTGCCAATGAAACTCTCCTACAACACATTTATTATCCTTATTATGACTAAGATAATATGACTGCATAAAAAGGATCCGCGGTTTGTTGAAGAAAATTCTTATTGAGTTCATAAAACAGTCGCAAATAACAAAATACGTGCACAAATAATAATAAGTTGTTAATTTACGCTAATTGTAAACTTCAAAATAAATAAAAGTGAAAGGCTTGATTCTTCGTGTTTCTGATTATTGGGTTCCCGGAAAATCAAGATTTCTCTATTTATTTCTCGCGATAAATCATGACGTCCGTATAGTAATAAAAACAGTCACGATATTGATTTAAGAATATAAGTAAACTCAAGAGTGGAAGAAACATGAGAAGTATGAATTAACTAGTGTTCGGTCGAATGTCCCAATTTCCATCTGAACAAAATTGTCGATTTCTACGTATTTACTAAGGAAATCCGGTTTGTATTATTTTAGTCTAATTACAATATTTATGTAACTATTAATACTTATTACTTATATGATAACCATATTTACGAGCATGTTCATTGCTATAGCTATACTGATTCTGAAAAAACTTATTTAAACTTGAAAAATTAATTCGATGTGCGAAGGCGTTACCTCGTGGAAGGCCATAATAAATGAAAAAGTACTAGTGTTCTTTTTCATTTACTTGAAAAATTATATACGTTGAAAATTTAATCTCGGTTATTCAAATTTGTCCCCTGGATAAACGGTCATAAAACGTCTGACAGAAAGAGTACTTGAAGTCGTATCTTCCATTTGCAGAGCGACTGCTCTACCCAGCTAAGCTACTCATATATTTAATCAAGTCGTATTGGTAGACTTTGTCAGCAAGTGGAAGATCAGTGTTTTAATTCCGGTCCTGTTACTGATTTTTCATATGCGTTTTTCCTTGGTAAAGACAAACGGCTTTACAAGCAAGACTATCCGTAGCCTTTTCCTTATTTGAATTAGTATTCGGTTAAAGATGGCTTTCTTATAGAGATGTATTTTCCTCGTTAATTTCCGATAATCAATTACACTAGTTAATAGTTCACTAAAATTCATCTGACTGTAAAGAATATTTTAGTATCCAATTTTCCGGGAAATTCCATTTCATAGCACTTACCGTTACATGGAATTTTAGTTTTACCTGCCATGAATCATGTAACTGCATCGATAAATATTCTAATTAAAACACAAAGGAACCAGCCATGGCAGGCATGTGGTACGTATTGAGCGTTATGAGAATAGTTACAGCTTACTCGGCAACTTAGAAGAGAAATTATTAAGAAAACGCCAATCAGTCCTAACATTGGATAAAATGATAATTTCCCTTCGAGTGATAATAGAAATTGCGTTATTGTGCCCTTCAAAGGGCTCTGACAACTTTTTTCCGGATGCTGCCAAGCACATATCTTTCGGGAAAGAATGGGATTCGTATGGAATGCGTGCAAACGCGTACAGGGGAGTGTCTGCGGGTTTTCACATGTTGCGGTTCCGACCATCCAATAGTCCAGGGTGTGAAGTCTCCATGGCGGCATTGTGGTCTGTACACTTGGACACCGCGGCCATCGGTGTTCCGGCTTTGGAAGCGCACTTCTCCCAGAGTTATTTCAGGATTCCGGGACTATCGCGATTGCCTCGGCTATGTGCACGAAAGCGTGTCCGCAGCCACGTGTGGGGCGTGTGTAGGTTTTTGTGTGCATGAATAGAGCTGGAGTAGGGAGGTTACTTAACTTGATTGATGAGCTAAGGGCTCGTAGTTCTGGGATAGTCTGAGGGCCTGTTCAACGTGTCAAAGATGAGGGTTGGTTTTTCAATTCTAGGGGTGAATGACCAGAAAATATCAAGGTGTTAGGGAAAAATGAGCGCGTTGATGAGTGGAATGAGTGTGATGCGATTCAGAAGAGCTGATGGGTCTACTGCTACTTACAAAAACGCTTTCATTGACATCAAGAGCACCGCATATCTCGTCCATTATCTTTTCCACGAATCTTAATACAACTACGGAGGTAATGTAAATACGATTTCCGTGAATAAGGCCCAGTATTATACTAAATGTGTTAAAGTTAAGGCATAGAGACTATAGTTAATATCTTGTGTATGTGATAATGATGAAATAATATTAAGAATGTCATTATACCGAGCCTGATTCTGTTGTCACTATTCAAGTATAATTTCATTCACAAGGATAACTATTAAGTCACAAAATGATTTAAAATTTCCAAAAACCAAAATGCTGAAATTGGGACTCAAGTGAATATCAACTACAAAATATATCATGTTTAATATATCATGATACATATAATGCATATTTAATCAATAATTAAAAATGTAACAAAATAATATTGAAGCTCAAATATAACTTAATTACGCTAATATAAATAAAGGTTAAAACAGAATTAATTTACCGCATTTAATGAGATACTTATACGTTTAATTATTGCGACATCCTTTCTAAACTTTTAAACGCTCGTCAAACGACTCGTCCTTGCTATGAGGATACAAATTCTTGTGTCCGAGTCAAGCCGTTATTAAAAAAAGACGGTTTACTGTCACCATTGTTCTTCCAGCAAGCAATACTCTCCCGGTAGTACTCCCTACCTATAGCATAGTATTCTTTCGAGTTACTTTCCCTCTCGTCTCAATTACTTCCCATTTATAAAACAATCAAGCACTTATGTTTTTTACAAAACATTAAAAATTAAATCAAAAATAAAATTATATTAAAGAATATCGCATTTACTTTCTCTATCCAACCTGCGGAGTGATACATTCCCATGAGCAGGAGCAAAGCCCCAACAAAGACAAGATTCACTTTCTCCTCAAAATAGCTCGTGCGTATATTAGGTGTAAAGATAATTATTTCGGTTACCAATTATGATTGTGTCCAAATTAACCTATTACTAGGGATAAGTGAAATAATGTCTGCCGGTTTTGTAGGGAGAAGCATCAAAATCGAAGGATGTAAAAAAACAAATACAGCAAATGAGAGAATAAAAGCGTTAAGTAAAAATACAGTTCAAGGCGGAGCAGAGGAGAAAGATGGCTTTGATGGGGCAAAAGAAGAACGAGAGAGTTGAGGCAGAGAGAGAGAGACAGACAGACAGACAGCGAGAAAGAAAGGAAAAGACATAAATAAAATAAAAAAGGAAGGGATGAAGGGAGTCTGAGGTGATTCTGAGAGTTGGCCAGATTGGACTAATTACTGCTTGAGGTAGCCGACCAGTCCGTCGGGTAATTGGATTGGCCCGCCTCTGAGGCGGAACCGAAGGAAAAGGGGATTGTGCGAAAGAATACGGATAGAGAGGGAGAAATGCGAGGGGATTCCGGGTTGCCTAAAGTGTGGGAGGCTTTTCCGAATGGAAAAAAGGGGAATGGGGGAGGGAGGGTGGAAAGAGAAGGGCCATAGGGATGAAAGGGAAAGATAGGGTGGGGTGATATCGGAAAATAGAGAGGAATAGGGACGGATTGATGGGACGAGGGGGCCATAAGGGTTTTACGAAGGGTTACTTTCCTAAGAATGAGAGGTGGAGAAAGGAATAGATGCTGGGAGGCTTAGAGAGAAAAGAGAGTTTTAAACGATAAAGGGTGGATTGACGTGTTAAAGTGATTCGGAGCGGAAGAAATGGTACTTTTGGAATAAATTCGGATGACCATATTAGTCGTATTACGAAGTTGTTTTGATGGTAGAAGGTAATCGGGGTATGAATTGGAAAATAAAATTATTTACACGTATGATATTGATCGAAAGGCTTTTGGCCTTGGTGCTTTCCGTCTAAAAGTACATACAATATCTAATGCAAATCTGGGTGAACCTTTGTCTGTTTTACTCTAGGAAAAATTAACTATATATAAGAAAACAGGACCAAAGTACACAAGAAGGATGAGAAGAATTAGGGAAACAAGACGGAATTTAAAAAAGAGATTTAAAAAGTATACTTTACCTCCCTAAATAATCGAGGTTTAAATAAAATATTTTCATTGTTTTATGATGATGTTAAATTCTAGAAGTGAGGAAGAAATCTCAATACTGTGTAATTTCCGTGTAAATATAAGACATTTGATCAGTTTGCTTGTAGCATTTCAGTCTTCTGTTTTGTACATCCACAGATCATCCTTAAGTTCTCCTCTCTATTTCTATTTACAAATTTATTTATGTTTAAGTTAATAACATTGAGGGCAGGTTAGAAGGAGGAAGAGACATTTTAGTCTCAATGTCACCATAGTAAGGACTTTCGTAATAATAATATTAATATTAACATATAACCAAACGCAGCGAATAGTAGAATTTTCGTTCTCATTATCTTCAATTTAGCCATGGGAAAATGATTCGTCTCTTTCACGTACTTTAATGGCGAAGTATTTTATAACGTACAGTTTTGTATTTCATTGTACATAAATTAGAATTGTTTGATTTTGGAATAATTTATAGGCATTATAATTCATAAATGTATTTTACTATATTATCATATGACATTAGTACAAATGCATCTTACTACTTGATAATTTCGCCATCTTGTATCTTTGCAGCTTCAAAATATAAACGATTGTAAATAAATGTGGAGAGAATTTAATTATACAAGTCAGTCCTTTACTCTGTATAGTTGTGTTTAGTCTCTTGCAGTGAATATCATATTAAACTTTATATCAATTAACAGTTCTATTGAATAAGGTTCATGCATGTTGTGACGTACAAGCCTCAATTTGATATTAGTACTTTGGCAACTTTAAACTAGTTGAACATCAGCAATTGCGCCATTAATTAGCAGTTACTTTGGAGAGGAGATGAGGCTTATTAGGTAACATGAGGAGTGAGGTAGTTTTCCATACTGACAACGACTGGCTACAATAATTTTTATATAATCAATCAAAACTGACAAGTTTGTATGTCATTGTTTGGTGTCCTTCATATTTCAGCAACTTCCAAACGATCACTTCCATGACTAAGACGATATTTATGAGTAAGACATAAGTAAGATGAATTTTTTCACATGTAATAGAAAAAAAAGTAAGGTAAACTTTTCTTCTAGATCATGGTTCCATAAAATATGTATTCTACTTTCAAAATAATAAAATAATCTATAAAATTGATTCACAATTTTTATTACGCGTCTCAATAGATAAGTTTAGGTTTGAAACTGAATTACTTTGACGGGAGCATAAGAGTCAGTTCGAGGGGTGGAATTAGAATGGAAAACTGAGAGAAAGAAAAAAAACAGCGCATTCGGTTATACGGTCGAAGGAACTGGGATGAGGTGAGGGGTGGAGAGGCAGTTTGATTATCGACGTAGGTATAAAGGGGTCTTAAGGGGAATCGCAGTGGGAATGAAAGTGTACAAATGAAGATTGGGGTGTGGGGAGCAGAAGAAGGTGAAGTGGAGAAGAGGGTTAGAGAAAAGGGTGGTAAAGGGTTTGTCTGAAGGGAATAGGTCCGAGTTTGTTCTGTCGGTGTTGGGCGAGAAGATTGAAGGGTTAGGGTCTGGAGGGAGCAAAAAGGGAAAGTTTTCTGAAGGCACAAACAAAGAGGAAGTAATCTGTGTTTGGTTGTTTTGAAGGGTTTAGCTTGTCATAAGTAGGGTTTTAATTGCATTGCCCTATTATTTGCTCTTCACCAGGCTAAACTTCTAAGAGGATGAAGATAAACTGTGATTAACATTTTAGGAAAGAAATTCAGCATTACACGTTAAATTAATGGTACCTTGAAGTTTTATTACAATTAGTTTTAGCCATGAGGTTCTTTTGGGAAGAAAATGTTTTACTTTACTTTGTGGGTGTAGAATAAAATTTAAAAATGCCTCGTTATTTCCATATACTTTAAGCTCGGACTGGTCATGATGGTAACGCGGGCAACCGGGCAGAAGTTAAACTTATGTAGAGAATATGAAGTTTACTTCGATTTGCTTCTCCTTGGATTGTTTCGATTTGATTGATCACAATTTTTAATTCAGTTAACGATAATTTTCTGGACCTGAATTCAACGGAAACAATTCCATAATAATTCGTTTATAAGTATAATCATAGACCTGTTTGAAACAGATAAAATATTCTAATACAGAAAACTGTTGTTTTATAAACAT
>KZ308769.1:354881-420213 GCA_000376725.2 Ladona fulva | reverse complement strand
ACTTCTTTCCTGGGACAGACACTCTTATGAATACGTAATAAATAAAATGCATAAATACCTGTTAAAAACTCAAAAATATGTTAATTTCTGGAGCATCAGCTTTCGTGTTTAATTTACAAATACGTCATTAGTTGTGAGTATTGTTAATTTTAACCACAAATGTGAAGTAATATTCATCAAAAGATGTACAAAATGCCTATTCCATTTATTCTAATCTAAAGAAGTAATATTTAATCCCAAGAACCTCCTATATATGGATATTAGGATAAAATATACCACCAGTCTCCCTATTCTTCCAGTTTTCAGAATTTCTGTCCCGGGCCCCACTTAGCTAAGGCCCCCGGGGATTTTTCTACGGTTTCCCCACCCTCTCGGTAGTCTTGCTTGTGTGCCTGATGAATGTAAGTCATGCGCAACCGCAGGGCAGCGTATTCCAAAAAATTTCGTAGTGCTTAAAACTCCTAAGATTTTTCCATTAAAATGATCTTACTACATATTTCATATTTTTTGTATAAGACTATATAATGATATCATTAGGATGAATTTCTACTCTTTCTATAGGGAATTTTGCGAATAAATTCTCTAAAAGTTTGGAGTGAATAAGCAAGGACGTGCGTGCCCGCAATATCTTGAGTGAACGAATTGGGAGGGACATCTGCGGCGAAAGACATTTTATCCGTACGAGGATAAAAAATCACAATTACGTTCCCGGTGTATTTTCCACCAGGTCTCTTCAAGAGAGTCGCAGGAGTTTCTCTGATATATCAGAAAATGAAGGAAAATAAAACTCGAATATCCTTGAATGCCTTAAATCTAGACTTTTGCCTCAGAATTCACAAAATGAGAATGAAAATCGCGGGTTTAAATTCTGTGAAGGAAACTTTTCAGAGATAAAATTTTTCCACGGCGCTTATCTCCAAATCGTTTCTTCGCAGATTCCCAGTGCTTTTGATTCATATTATAATTCTTTTAATAATTGTATTTTTACTTATCTTCGTCAATAAAACTGGCGCAAATTTCTTCCGTATAATATTTCTTTTTCCGTTTAAGCTGTATTGGATGTGCTTCTCTTATCATTTTCGTATTGAGAATATTTTTGTAANATGAAGTATTTTATTTTTTAATTAAAATAAAAACTGGAGTGGGAGTAACTTCACGCCTCATCACACTGTAATTACGTGACTTGATTTAGAATGTTTTATTACGGGCGTTGGAACAATATTTTCCTTCGTATTTAAAACTTAGTTTTTACCTAATGTTTTGCAAGGTCTTCACACATATCTTCTGAGTGCATCGCCGGGGCAGTTTTTTCTCCTTAGTGTCTGACTTAAGCTTTTAAATCCACGTATTATTAATTCATCTTTTTTTGCTTATTCTTACTCTGAACATGAAATCACGATAGGCTGGGAATATGAGAAAACTCTCCAGGCTCATCGCAAAAGGTCATAAAGGCAGATTTTGAAGAAATATTCTTCAAAGTTCTCTTACATAATAAATCCCAGAGACTACGAGCTAACATTTACAGGATATATTCCAGTTTAAAACTAAAGAATATAGCAGCATTCCGAAAGAAAAATGGATATGAAATAAGTCTGATGGAATGAGACCCGAGCCTGGTTCTCCCAACTTGGTTGCTCTATCCATTGAGCAATTCTGCCAGATCATTTAGCCACGCTGGCCGGATATCTAATAGGATACAGCAACTTACTGGAAATTGGGAGACCCGGGTTCGAGTTCCAGCCCCATGAGATACTTTTCCTCTGTTCCTCCTTTAAAATTTTTGTAGGTGCACACCTTAACCTGCAAAGCTATTATTAGCCCTTTTCATTCTAAATAGCAGTATTTTTAAGTGATCAACAACGTCTTGCTATTGATAACGCGCGCTTTACAGAATACTACGATAATTTTATCATATTCGCTTTTAGAATTGCTGTTTGTATTTGTGCAATGCAGTAAAATTTATCTTGCACTTACCTGTCATACCTATGTTTGGATGAACAAACGAGTAAGGATATTTATTTTCCCCGAAGCATCGCCAGCAATTCGACAGAATTTCCATTGCCCATTATTCGTCGGATTTCCATTACCAAGCGCGCGCAATGACTTGCACGATTTTATAAATAACAAACTGGTTAATTACTGAAGAAACATATTATTTTAAATATTTTTATTAAGTCCAACCATATTGGAATTTCACGATTATAACAAGAAGACTCCCTTAAAGATTTAGAGTTTAAAATTTTTATCGCCGTGATTTTTTAACTACAACCCCAACATCGGATGGAGTTCTTCCTTCAGATCGTAATGACGAAAACTTCGTATGAAATTTTTCGAGTAGTTTCTTATTCCTCAAAATATTACGTTTCAAAGAAACTCATAGTACAGAAAGAAAAGGTAGGAAAAAATAGGAAAGTGCAAATGTGTCGGTAAGAATCAGTAGGTGCGGGAATTGGAGGAAACATAGCGCTTGGAGGGAAATAAGGGAAAGAAATAGATGAGAGTTCTGTTGTGGCATTGGAAAGAGATGGAATAGGTGGTAGAAAAGAAGGATACGGCCCCGCGAAGCAATTCCCCTGAAGCATTTATCCTGCAGCCAAGACTCGTACCCCTCTCTCGGTGAAATATGTGACAATGCATGCACATGTAGGTAATATATTGGGTATAAACGTAAGAGCTTTTAAAAAAATAAATATCTATGTGGACAGAGTTACCCAGCAGTATCTTTCTTCCTCTTTCTTTCTTGTCATCTTTTCCCTCCTCAGCACAAATGCGGAGGACCCAAACGGTTCACTCCGTGTGAAAAAGGGTTTGGAATGCAATCCGTTTCCGAAAGCATTTCCAAGGAACGTGGAAGGAAATGGAGAATTGCACGTAATCCGGAGAAGAAATCCGCTATGTTTATGTACGAGTACTTGGCGAGGAAATTGCGCTGAGAGGTTTTAAAAACTTCTTTCCTGGGACAGACACTCTTATGAATACGATGAGATAATTTTCGAGAATAATGGGAGAGCGAATTTAGACTCTTAAATAACTGGCCCTTGAAATTCCCGCCTAATAAAGTTGACGGGTGAGGACTAATGTGGCATTTATATTGGTCTGAAAGGATTAAATGGATTTTTTATTTACTCCAGTGTTTAACTTGAGGCTTCATTGTCAATGGCTAACTTGGTTATAACGTAAAGTCTGTGTCAATTTAAAATGTAGGTTATTAATGTTACCATAGTGTACAAAATTGATTCATAACTTAGTTTTTATTGAGTGTATTCCATTAATACCATCATTATCCTGAGAAAGAGATGGTATGGCGTATGTCTTTTCCCGTGGAAGTTCAAAGCGTTATATTGAAAACTTCGGTAGAACACTCAGTTTATTCGTAAATTTTCTCGAAATTATGGTGAATGAAAAGAAAAACCATAGTAGCATTCCCCTATTATTTGGAAATGTCTGAAAAGCAGCCTATGAGAATTCAAATTCAAAGAAAGGTATCTTCTTACTCCTGGAAAGCGTGCACGTCTTTTTAAGATAAGGCATTGCTAGAACTCCTCGGGTTGGTGATTGAAAAAATAAAATTCACAGACATTGGCGATGTTTTGTGGAAATACTCTATGTTTGAAGGAAAAGAGGCTGTACTTTTTCCACAGGATTTTAGTATATACACGAACAGGTTTCAAAAGAATACAAATGACCGCCATCATAAGGATCAGGATATTCCTGCCGTTTATTCCTGTGAGCAAATATAATTTTAACTGCGCTTCATCAGGTCTAAGGATGCTTCCACGGAAGTAAACCGGTCGTCCGAATAAATCTTGAGGAAAAGTACAAAGTTTTCTGGCTTATTTAAGATATTGAGTTTATCTCTTAATAATATCGGTAGCATTACCTTAATTTTCCCATTATTCGAAATAAATGGCTCTTTTTTATGAATATGAATAGTTAAACTTATCTAAAATGACAGCATGCTTGTTAATGCCAACATATTTCGATTGCATAATTTTTATCCTGAGGTAAGATTCAATAATGCACTTATACATTCGGGGGGAAGGTATTTTGACTCATACATTAAATTAGTCTTGCAAACTGAGAAATCTACTCTACTACTACTAAATCTATAATTTTTCATATCATTCTTAAATGATGTAATTCGAGATTATAAAGAATAAATCTTTGCTAAATTTATTAATAGCATGCATCGTTGAAATGGAGAAGACTTTGAGATGCCCTAAATTAAGATACAGTTGTTGTAGATAACGCGGGATCCTCTCTGTAGATCTATGAAAATTATTTTCCAAGGTATTTTCATTTTCGCGAGCAAATTTCAATAAGGTGCGAGTGATATAGCTGTTGAACGTAGCATGCGGGTGAACTGTAAGCACAGGTGCCCATTCTGATCGATAGGCTTAGGTCTGCAATTACTGCTTCCGTCGAGTCTAAAGCTTTCATTAGTTTGTGTTGCTTTATGTCTGGAATTCCATTTCTAAGAACGAACGGTGAATTATAATGCACGCCTTCGCTTGCTCGGATCTTCAAAATAAGGTAATTGAAAACCTGCTCTATTAGATCCACTCTAGAATGAGTTTAAGCAAGAATTTGAAAGAAGTGTATGCAAGCGCAGAGTGGATTGTGGAATCCGTTCATTGTTTTCACGATTACAAAGCTCTTGGAAAGAATTGACCTTTAGAACAGCATTTTAAGTGCGAAAAAATCAATTTAATCCTCCTCATATTGGTTTTGGAAAGGTAGTGGAAATTGATTCGATACGATGTTACCTCAGCTAATAGGATTTTCCGATTTTTGCGGTGATTACGTCAACACTACATGTACATTCATTCCGATAAAGTAACAGCATTAATTTATGTTTATTTTAGTTTTCACAATGAACAAGTTTTTTTACATATTATGGTAGTATGGAAAGTATTTTCACCAAGTAGATTAAAGATATTTATGAGAGTACGATGTTAGGTTAATAGTGCTTCGACAACTAAGGTCATTTTCAACATTGTAGTTGCCACTAGGAATTGAATCCGGGACCGCTATTGCCAAAATCAAGCGCGCAGCCCTATTGGCCATCCGAGATCCTTAAATTAATACGTACAGGTATATAACTACCTATAAACTTACAGCAATACTACTTTAATTCAATTTTATTATTTTTTCTTTCTGTTTTTTGTACATGTTTCAAGCCCAGAATGGATCTTAGAATCCTTAATATTCCATTGTAATATTCTTTCTGTTGCTAAATATTCAATTTGTAATTTTATCCTCTCACAATGTTATTTGGTTCTTATCGGTTAAATGGAAGATGAGAGATTCAAATCTCCATTCCGCGGAATTCAGCCCTTTGTCTCCTAATTAAGATTCCAAAGATTTGTGGGTATGAAATTACTTATTCATCCGAGAACAGGTTGTGGTAAATCACAAGTCGGAATTATGCATTTATTTTTTTTAAGGTGGAATTTACATAAAAATATATCATTTCTTTGGTGTTTTAAGTAGAAGTATCTCATGAAATGCAACCTCTTAGCCTCGAAAATTAAGTAAAATGCTAAATTTACTATTCTAAGCCTATGAACAGCCTTTATTGGCCTTACTATTATTTGACCTAGTTTTTCGTTTCAAAGATTCCCATTTAAGAGGTTATTTTTATTAAACATCGGATTTATTTCTCAGGTATTATAGGTTCGATTCTAGAAAGCCTCAAAAAAGGGTACTTTTCGTGTTTTTACATTGCAAGGTTATTCAGAATTAATTTTATCCATTTTCCTAAATCCTAATCTACCATATGTGGTATTTCCCAATATGTTATGTTCTTCAAACTCACCGGATATATTAAGATTCGTAAGAGGCCTCAAATGCCAATAGCGTATGGAAGGGGATGTATGAATACATTAGCTAAAATACCCTTACGGTATTTTCCAAGTGTTGTTTGAAACCCAAGGTATATATTTACATTTGTATATCTCCGCAAACTACCGGTTAAGTAAGGCTGGCGGTGTATGGGACGGGGTGTATGGCAGGCGGTGTATGGGAGGCGGTGCATGGCAGGCGCGGTATGGCAGGTGATATATGGATGGCGGTGCATGGCAGGCGGTGTATGGTAGGCGGTGAAGGTCGTGTATGGTAGGCGGTGAATGTAAGGTCCTGCATGGCAGGCGGTATATTTTTACTCCCTTAATCTGTCCTATATGATATTTTCTAAATTGGTGTTCTTTTGGAACTTTAGGGATAGATTTAGATTCGTACGTCATCTCAAAAGCCACTGCTGTAAGGCAGGGGTTTATTATGCCTTACCTAATCTATCGTATATTAAGCTTGCAGTACGCTAGCAACTTTTACTCGTATATAAAATAGTCAGATATTTGTATTGTAAAATTTTTCAGGTATATTCAACGCAAAGCAACGAAAAGAGCTTTGCTTTTCTTCCAAAATATCTTACTGCTCTTCAATGATGACATTAACCCTGGTCTTCAAATTTATCATTATTTCTAAAAATCCAGAGAATATAATTCATATCAAACCGATTCTTAACTACATTTCCGGCGATTACCGATTCTAAACAATGCTGATTCACGATTTCTTAAAATTACTCTACTACTTTTCTCTTGATGGGAAATTTTGTTGAGCAGCATCGTACACTTTTCCGTGAAACATGGGTAAATTACGCATGTTGTAATAAATCATCCTCCTCTTTCAAACGATCAATATTTAAATACCTTTCTGAAATAGGAATTCAGTGTATTACTTTATCTTGAACTGACTTATTGAATCTTGAAAGTTTTTATTTATTTTTATTTCTGTATTTTCGAGGGTTTTTTCCGCCCCCTTCATGTGTGGGCGTTTTCCCGCATCGTGGGTTTTCCTCTGTATGCCTCCAGCCGATGATTTATTTTTCCACAACATTTCATATATATAATAATTTATTTACTTTCTGTATATAGTTATATTTCTTATATTTTATTTGAGTTGTAATTTATTTTTTATAGTTATGACTTAAATATAAAAAATTCAAAGTTTAGGCGTAAGTTCTAATGGCGTAACCTCGCCAAAAATTTTAAATAAATAAATAAATATAGTATGTATAATTACGCACCCATGAAAGTATTTCCGGACGTCATCTCAAGGGCCAAAATCGTTAGCTCAATTTCGCAGAAATTCTGTATCCCAAGACAGTGTTCACACCTCTGAGAGATTAAATTCAGTTTTCGTTACTTAGATATTCACATAAATTGATTTGGTTCTACAATACGTTATAACATAAATCGCAGAGGTAATAATAATGAAATTTTCAACCACGTAGTCAGATTCCCCAAAAACTGAGCCAACACAGGCAAACAGATTGTAAGTACCCTTTTCGGAACATTCTGTTCGTGTGTGAACGGCAACGATAGTAAATTCAGTTTATCTCGAGCTTTTTACCCTACTCACAGATTCGATCGTATCTGCGCGAGGCATCTTTCGAGCCCTTACGGTATAAATAACCATGAGTGATATTTTATTCATAGGAATTTTCCGCATTTGTATGCGCGAATAAAACTGCCGTGTTTGCTCTTTGGAAATTTTGCAAAGAAATGCGAACATCCGCGCCCCTCCTTTTTCTCCACGAGCACCCACCTCTTGCTATTGAATCGAAATGAGCTCATAATCGATTAAGCGCGGACAGGGTCGATGAACTCTCCCGTGTCTTCACTCGAGAAGTTTTCGCGCTTTATCGCAATTAATTCCTCTCGTTCCCCCGTTCTATACCGTTCCGATGTTCCTGGATGTACTATCCCGAGGGAATTACTGCCCTATTGGAGTCGCCCATATTCCTTGTTGAGGCCTTGACCTCTTGCACACGCTATTGGTGTCTGTGGAAGTTAAGCCTTCGTCCTCATTTCCGAATGGATCGAAACTAGTCGTAGAGCGGCTTGAAATCACTCATGCATTTTGGTTAACATCGTCTACCTTCTTTTCTATTCCGCTTCAAGCGCTGGCATTGCTCAGGTAAGAAACAAGCTTAACGTAAAGGGATTTTTAATGATGAAAATCGATCATTATCACTCTGTCTAATAGAAAGGAATGCGGGAGAAAGAGTCTGCAGGGACTCGAACCCGCATCTCCCAATTGACATTCGGTTTCTATAACTGCTAGCCACTACGACCGAAACATCCGAATTCAATTTCTGCTTCTATCTCCCAATTGTCGATTGGTTACACTTAACCGACCGGCAATTTGAAAATGCGGGCTCGAGTCCCGGCTATGGAAGACTTTTTCGCTTTAATTTTTTCTCTAAATTAATGAATGTGAACTATGCGTTTCTCATCGCTTTAACCTATCTTCTGTTATTGATCACGTCCAATCTTAGAATTCAAATTCGGGTATAGATTTCTGAGCTTTCTCTCCGCTATTTTTTCCAACTTTGGTAACGAATTTTTTAGGTCATTACACCCTATACATTAGGGATTGATTTTCCCTTTGGCACAGGATAAAGAAATGTTTGTTTCACTTCCGTTTGTCCCATTCTTGTTCATTGCCGTAGTAACATGTAAGTAACTAAGATATGAATGATTCCGAATATATAATTTATTTTAGTCACCCTTCATTGAATGACTACAAAAGTGTTATTTATAAGACCATTGTAATGGGCTAACGTGAAAGTATACCACTTAAGTCACTTTAGCAAAATGATGAAATAAGGGCTGGCTGACTATGATATTCCTCATCCCACCTAGTAAGCTTCAATCCCTCTCCAAAGCTCTTGGTAGTTTAGGTTGAAACCGGTCTCCGGACAGAATAGTTTACAGAGAAAGTATGTTTTTATGGATCCTCGCGCATTCACGTGTTAGAAAAGATTCGGGTATAACAAGAACAGAATTGTTACTATCCATTCTTTCTTACAGAAAAACAAAATGGTAGACATAGGCTGTTTATACGCGTATAGCATGGTTATGGCCACTTATGGGGAATAACGTTCCAGCTAAGGGATATAGATTTAAGGCGCAGAATCTCTCTGTCAACATTCATAACCCAACCCCACGAAATCATATAGTTGCCGCAACGACTTCTCTTTGGTACTAAACATTGATTCACTTTTAATAATTATTTCGACTTATTTTCTTCGATTTGATTAAAAATTATTTCCCAATTATAAAGAATTCATTGTGTTATCTTTGAGTTATGAATGAAAAATACAATCGATCCTAGGTGATACCTAAATAGTAAAAGTAGTCGCCCAGTCCACCGTAGCAGTGTGGAATTTTCGAAGGGTTAGCTGTCGCTCATCTTTCTCCGGACCCTTTCCTTTCTTATGTACTTATAGTTATTCCGTGATTCTCAAGATCCCATTGAATAATAATGTAGTATTAGCCACCACTCTCATAAAACACCCTCTTTGTTAAGTTATTTTTCTGAACCTTCTGGAAGTTTTCAGAGGTTAAAAGAGGCTAAGTTGCTACGAAAAGGATAATACAAGCAATACTTAGATCTGTAATCATAGACTTTGTGTTTATCGCTGTTATAGTCCATCCAAATCTTTTCTCGGTCAGTAAATCTAAAAGTGTACATTCGACGACTAATGTTATTGTTAATCTGTCTCGTAATACTTATCAAAGGTCATACTTTTTCCCAGTAAAAGTTATATTATTTCGAATTCTAAATAGCTGCTTCTAATGTGAAACTCTCTCGAGCTTCGTCCTGGTAAATATAAGGTCCAAATGTAGTTCTCGCAAAAACAAATGTATGAGTTTCTTGGGCCTAAATTTTCTCATGCCTCTTCTTCTATTCATTAATTCTGTCCTCCTCGACCGATTGTCTTTCTAGTTAATATGGAATAGTAAATGCGCTCAACGGCACCGTACCATACTCTGTGCTGATTTGTTTCCGAATCACATGACAGAACAACACAATAAATGCAAAATTAATTTTTAAAAGAACTGCAAAGAAACATTTGGCTTTGATATTCAACTCGAAACTAACGGACGTTGCTTTTCCAATTAATTAGCGAAGTTTGAATTTCACAGACAATTATTTTACTCTGATTACTGTTCCATAGCCTTTTATTTTATACATTACTCATTACTTTTTCCAAATTATCTTTTCCTTTTTCCTAGAGCTTGTCATTGAAAACTCTTATACCAAATTATAGTTTATCCACGTATAGATTTGAACAATCCTAAGTTAAGGTAATTAAGAAATGCATATTAAAAGAAAGAACACTTCTTAACTTCCACTGCAGATTTTTATTGACTAGTTTCATCAACGAGTGTAGGTGAACATTTACATGGGAGCAAGATTAAAATATGAGAAGGGAGGGGTATTGTAAAGGGGTATATTTAAGAGGGGTATAAAGGTGGGTGAAGAGAGAGGAACAATGTAGCTGGTTGGGAAAAGATTAGGGCTGGAGTTAGGGAACAGATATTTATTCTCTTGACGAATTTATTTTATGATATAGAAATGCTTTCCGCGACGATGTGATTTGCAAACATTATGGATAATTTTACAAACTTTTTGTAGCATCTTGAATGGATGAGTGCGCTCATTATTAGTCGCGAGAACCTTAATTTCTGTGCTCCTTAATGTCGCATCCTAGGATGAACTATTAGAAAATATGCGGCGTGCTATCCATTTCTCGGACAAAGTACAAAGAGAAGTTATGTGGCATTGTAATCAGTTCTGAAGTAAGTATATGTGTGGATTAACCTCGTAATGATTAATTTTGTATTTTCGTTTACTCTATAAAGTGCCATAGTTTTGCTCTCTGTGTTAATTTTCTTTATTTGAGCGCTTTCCCGTTTACTCGCTGTTTCTATACATTTTAATTTGGTTCGCTGAAAGAAATGTCATGAGAAATATCCGCAGGTTTATTTTATTTCCTTTTTTTCGCCGTATTTCTCAGTTCTCTACTAAGAGCTTAAAAACAATGGGGGGCATTGAGCAAACCTATGACACAGGTTTCCTATTGTTTGTTTATCTTGCACTTTCTTTTTGCTTAAGATGTTTCTCGATATTGAACGCATCCCTCAGGCATCCACTCCCTTGGGACCTTGCCTCCGTAAAAGTTTCAAAAATTCATACTAAAATATTGAGCCGATTCCAGAAATCCTTTGTTTCATTGTTTTCAAGAAGACTCTTGCTCCCCTAGTGAATTGATCGTCGTTTAAGAACATAATTTTTTATCTCAATATGTCAAGGTAAAAAAGGAATTACCTTTGTTCTCGCATCATTGTGCCCTAACTTCTTTTCTTCTGCCATAAATCTAAATTTCTGGTATCTTAAGGCAGTCATTCTTCCAATTCTTCCCTCAATTCATACAATATGTCTCTCTCATCAGAAAGGACTAATTCACCTAGGGGTAGTTTTATAGTCATTTTAAAATTGTGTACCTACGACAGAGAAAATTTGATCGATCATCTTCCTCAACAAGTTGCTATCTCAAAGGTCTTCATCAAGGCGAGATTCAGCTGTTCATACAAAGAGACCAAGGGGGTGGTTTTGTGGGTTCAAATCGCCTATGAGTACAGAAGCAACAATAAACGAAAGCGTGCGAAAGGATGTCATCTCGCAATTATGCCGTAAGAAAACAGCTAGAGATTCGAAGGGTTTACACGTTAAAATAAATGAGTTTCTATGTTCATTAAATTCTGGAGGAAGTAATCCTACCCCTGGGTTGTAGGCAATGGTGTGTTTATTCCATGCCTTTTAACCCCCATGGGCAAATCCTTGCTACGCCCCTGTTGAAACAACTAGGATAAGTAGCGGGGAAAGTTATGAGAGAGATTAAGTGAGAAATAATGTTCAGGGTGCGGATAGTGGGAATGACGTCTTGAGCTGGATATTGGTATTAGTGAGTGATTGTTAAATATTTCCAGTGTGGCAGTTATAAAGCTTTGTTTAAATGCCTCTAAGATCTTCCACGTAGTGACGCTCACTAACATAAATTTTGTGATCAATATGGGCTTATTCCGGGTTGTTACTTCATCACTGTGTACATAGCTAGAAAAGATAGTTATGAGACAATATTCAATATATTTTATCTGCTAAATTGCCGTTCTAAAAATATATATATTAAGATTACTACTATTTTCAAACTTAATTTCAGCTATACGTATCATTTGCTTAGAAGAGACTACCAAGAAGGTCTATTCGGTTAACTTTTGGCTTGAATAAAACCTACCTTTCTTGGTAAACAGCAACTGCGATTAAGCATTGTTTGCGGCGGATAAATAATGACCGTTATAAGCTCATTATAGTAAATGTTCATTGTTATTTGCGTTTACAATCACTAATCAAAAATCGATTGTACAAGGCTCGATGAAAAATGAGTTTTAATTTGTAAATTCCGGGGAAAGCACTCCAATCAATTAATCAATATTCTTACGAAACCAAGTATCGAAATAAGGGGATTACAAATTTATATCCAGCGTCAGAACACCAAGATGGTCACGCAACAAGTTGGCGGCAGGACACCAAATCGATATTGTTTAGAAGCTCCGAATACTATGTTAATCACGACATTTTGATCACAACAATGCGTATGAACACTTTAAATTAGATAAAAATGTGTTAATGCTTGTCTAAGAAGGACATATACATTTATGATATCCAATTATACCATCGTTTGTAATAAAAAAACTTCCGCGAAACGTTAATAAGAGCTTTTGGTTTTCGTTCAATGGTGGATATTATTTCTAAGATATTGCGTGACTTCGTCCACAGTGAGAAAGATGACCCAGTGAAGTATAACTTAACAATTTCCACAGAAACGTTTTATTAACCTACAATATACTTTATGGTGTTATGATGTCGTTCCACGAAGTCCGGCCCACTATGATAGATTTCACAAGTAAGGTGTTTTGTTATTTAAAAGTCTACTTATAAAAATTGTAAAATAAATTATAAAGCTCATTTGGTAGCTGCAATATAACTTTATTTCGAATTAATTATCGTTTACCATGGCATTATTATTATTATTATCATTTTTTGTTTCATACTAATAAATTCACCGTATAATTTAAAAGCTCGTATGAATTATTCCATAGGCCGCATACAACTGCTGGAAGTGCAGGAGGTTGGGTAAACCTGGTCTAAGGAATGGTTCATAAATAGGCGGTTGTAGAAGGTATTATACTCAAATCGTTAGCGTAGGAAAATTTGTTATTACCTCTGCGGCAATGACTTCTGTCCCGTCGTGTTTGCGCGATGAAAATGTGGTAGTAGTAATTTTTAAAAGTGCCGCGAAATCTAAGGTCATTTAGCACAGCATCCCCCGCCGGGAATCGAACCCGCAACCTCTTTATCAGTAGTCGAGTACCTTACAAATATGACTATCGTGACATCCAATTGGTTAAAATGATACTGTATTAAAATAGATCTTGATTTAGTAGTATGATATCACGGTATTTCTTGTGATTCACTGTCATTCCAAGTATTCTTGTTCGTAAACATGCACCAAGATTGTAAAGTCGATATTCGTAATTACGTCCGTTCCGGATGATTACATCCATTAGGTAGGCGCACAAGAACCAGGTAAGAGACGGCATGACTGAAAACAGTTCCTATTGAGACTCAAAAAATTGCAGCCGTAATAAAATGTCCCCGTCAAACATCCATACATCGGTAGTAATAGCGCCAATCTCCATTCGTGAGCATGAGTTCTGTTTCTCGGCAAAATATGGAGTCAGATCATTGATTCGTACGCGCCTCTAATTATCGTATGACTTGCCAATACCCAACATCGTATGCCTGTAATATCTCGCCGGCCGTTCTGGTGTTTTACCATCCCCTCATTTTTCCATTGGCAGGTTCTTTTCCCGGAGGGCTTTCCAATAAATTCATTGTTTCCACGGTTTTAATGGGACTTCTCTTTGTCGCTCCCATTTTTTAACCAAACAGGACTGGGGTTTTCCATTCCGTGATATATACCGAATCCCTTCTGCGCGACATTTTTTAAGGACGCGTTCTACATCAAAAGAGAAAAAGAGCACGGAGGTTTTAATCAGTGGGGTTTCGTTCGACAAAAACTTGGCTGTGATCAACAATAACCTGGTAATGGATCCGTTTTCTGCGAAGTCGCAGCAAAGAGTTTTATCCTCTCGATACTCGCTGTCGAATCTGATTTGCTATAGAACCCGTTAACGATCGTTAGGTTTTTTATTTATACCCATCTCAATGGTATTTTCGTATTCAATGAGGTATTTCGCGGAACTTCCACGGAAAAAAATAATTATTGAAACGACGGATTGTAGCATCTATTTCTCTGATTTTTATTGTAATAAGGAGGAAGTATAATAGTTTAAATTGTCTATGTTGTAGTGATTCCCATATTGCGTCCTGATGCATCTGAGTAGCACATACTGATTATTTGTAACAATATTTAACGAAACGTACATTTTCCAATCTTCACTCTACCTTATCCAATTCTCGAATTCAACATTCTTGAACAGAATCCCATACTAAAGTAAGACCTAAGGAAAACTCAGCAAAGCATTAAAATTCTACACTTCAGTAGATGATGATACAATTCAGTAAACAAGTTACATACCATCCATTAAATCGTCTCAAGCTCGACGTCAGGTATTTATGGGGAAAAGAGTGTAAACTCGGTTTTATTAGGCTTAGATTTTATTTCTATGGCATACATTAATTTGATATTATGGTGGGTAATCAGGTTGAATAACATTAGAGAGATGAGATTCTTATTTTTATGATCAAAATGTGCTTACGAGTTTAAATGACGCGACATTTAGTGAAATGTTTAGGCTATTCCGTTATTTGTTTCTTTAAAATATATTATTCTTGTACATTAACTTAATTGTAGAAGTCGTTTATTCGTTTATTTTTCTCGATTTTTGTGAGTTAAAATGAGAAATAAGTCTGAAGAGAATTACTGGTGATTCATGGCTGAGACTTGTCAGAGAATTTTGAATCGCGACAATTTTATGGGTAATTTATTCTTTCAATAAGAACAAAATGGCACTTTTGAAGATTATATCTTTTAATTTACTAGATTCACTAATGACAAAATGACACTATTAATAGGATCCCGTGTAACAAAGTGTGCAACGCGTTCATTCTCGGTGAAAGCGGTCCGGGGTTCGATTCCCTGTTGGGGTACACGTGCGAAATGACTTCAGTTGTTAATCACACGAAGCACTTTAAGCAATACTGCTACTACCTAGAACCTATTATTAATTTTAGCCTGTTAATTCACCAGAAAAGTTTTTATATATCTAATTTGTTACTCCAGGTGAATACATTTGCAGGAGAACAAAATTTCTCCATGGATTACGTTTTACATTTCACCTCAGAAAACGCTATATTTATCAGATATTCTTTAATATGATGAATACCATCCGCTAGTTTTGATATTCGTCGCAGTGTTGATTTCTATTTCTGATCAACGTATGGTACGAACTCGAGTAATTTCCCTGCTAAGTCATGCGTGTGTTGCGGTAAAGCTCGCATCTTTATGCTCCAAATCCAGTGACAAAGCCGATATATTTTAGAAATTTATCAATAGCGAAATAAAGATGTATTTTTGTACCATTATTTTTGAACGACCATATCAAGCCTAATGATTACAATGTGTCGTAAAAACCGATTTTTCGAAATAAAAATAGTAAGAACGTACTCGGTTTTTTTATTTCCGCAGATATCTCTTCGTACGAATATACGAATAGTACAGTTAATGTTCGGGACCACTCCAGTGCTCAGAGGGATGAAGATTTTTTTCGAATATTCCTTCCAAAATGTACTGCTACTAAAATCTCACGGTCGTCAATTCTAATTTGAATTTCCGAATAAAATTAACACTTCGGGCTACAAAAACAAAATATACTTGCGTTTATCATGTAAGGCATTTCGGGGCTGGGGTTCAGCGTAGTGCAATTTAGAAGTTGCCTACGCAGCGCTTATTCTCCTAAAGAGCGTTTTAATTCCAAGGTAAACTTTCAGGAAATGCCTCACAAACATCCTTCATATCTGCTCTGTCATATAACTTGTCTATTTACCAGCTAGAAAAACATTTGGAACGACCATTTAAGATTTAAGTAACTCGTCATCTCATAGATAAATTAACAAGTTCTTACAGAACGATGCAAATCGCGTAGCTTTATTTGACCTTCGTTATATCGAAAGAAAAATTAAGATTATCATACCAGCCGATAAACGGTACATAGAAATAATTTCTCATTTTTACTCTACGCATTACAATTTTTTTTAACTTCAGACAGAATTCTTAAAAAAATTAAAATTTTCAGAATAATTAGAATAATAATAATAATAAATACTTAAAAAGCTTCAAATAACCTATTCGAATATTCGTGTCGATAAATACTTTGTTAAATTTCACAATAAACGGAATTTGATTCAAAATTAATTTTACCATACGTGACTTCGTGGAACTCAACACACATATTCAAAGAAAGAACGCTTCGTAGTTTCCAAAGCAGATTTTTGTTCGACAAGTTTTGTCAACGAGTTGGCATCTTCAGATCAGTCAAAAAAAAAGTCTTCTGCGAATACTATGAGGTATTTTTTCTTTTAAGACAAAGGATTTGTCTTGCAAAGAAAAGAACCATGTGAAGAGTGCATGTCTATACCCATACGTCTTATTAACTTCCAACTTTCTGCCCTTTTCTGACTGCCGGATATATTTTGTTATCACTTTACTTACTGAAATGAAAATATTTTGTAATTTTTCCTCATAATCTTTTGAGAAGCTGGATTCACGACTGAAGTAGCATCATTGGTCATGCGATATAAAAAATTGAAGCATAATAATCGGAGATGTAAAAGAGAGGACGAGCTAAAGAGTGAATGTGAAAGCGAAAGTGATTTTTGAAAGTCATTCCTGGCGTTTTTAGTCTTACAGCTTCCCATTCGTTTATTTTCCAGAACCTTTCCTGAAACCCAATCACGATGTTACTTTTTTATTCCCAATGGACAGCTAGTGAAAAATACTTTGTGACGTATGCTGCATTTAATTTATTTTCACGCAAATTACATTACAATAAAATCAACTCCAAAATTTCTCCTAATAAATAATGCTCTAATTCTCTGTATATAGGTCATCATAAATACCTTGGATTTACTCTCAATAATAGTTCTGTTTCCTACAGTGAGAATATTTTAAGCCTAGAAGGAAAGGCATATGGATGTAAAGACTAGCCAGTAGAATTGTAAGAGGATGCTCATAGAGAGTGAATGATATAGCGTAATTTTCCCTGATACTCATCTATTTAGGATCCTCAAGAAATAAGATTACTCTTCGATATAGAGATGCTTTAGCGTAAAGCAGGCAAGTATCTTAAACGAAATTATTGGTTCGATAGCATTGTTTGATAGGTGATAGAGTCTCCCGGGTGCGATTTACTTCAGGATAGAAGACTTGATTGCCAACGGAAACTGTTCACAAATTTATCACCACAGGTCTCGTCCACGAGATAGTTATTTCTCTTACTATACGTGTATTAAACAACGTTTGCGAGCTCCGAGAGGAATTGTTACTGGGAAGTAATTTCAAGAACGGATAGCTTCGAGGAAAATAACGACTTCTGGTCTATTCATCCAGGAATATCAGTAAAGCTAATTGTTATAATAGTTATGTGGGATATCGGTTTTCCACAACACACCTGCCATACGCCACTGGCGGTTTGCAGTGTCGGTATGTAAATGTAGATAATACTGATCATACATAAGCGAAGTATTTACGTCTGAAAAACTCCAACCTTCTGAAGAAATATTTCGCATTTAATTGCACTTAGGTGCACCTCTAGTTAAGAACCGCTGAACTAGACCCTCCACAAAAGAAATAGTAATACTTCAGTGCTTATGCACAGTGGAATGTGTAGGTACAAGCCACAAGGCTGAGTTTCTGAGACAAACGCAAGGTCGCTTTAGCATTTCAACATTCCTGACTTATGGAAAGACAATCTTTGATAAAAGACCACCTGTAATAGTAAAAATTTGCAAAAAATCATATAAGCTAAAATATTTATCTGAAACTATTACAATTTCTTATGATTACGAAGACAAATTACGTGGACAAAAAAGTAACTCATCATTAGGAAAAATTTAATTAGTAATTATTCTTTTATATCATACGCTATATGCGTTAATGTTTTTTAATTTTCTTTGCATTTAACTGAGGTTTCATATAAATTGACTAAGTGCTTCAATTATGGTATATTTTATTCGCTGTGAACATTATTGGTAGTGCATACTATTTGCTTTGTAAATGTAGTGTAGTGTCGTTAGGTAGGTCATATAGGTCATAACAATAGTATTGCTATCTTACTCTTTTTGTAAATTTGCGCAAATTTCTCTCACCTTCCTTCTTTGTAGGTGTTTTACTGCTGTAAATACTTCTTTAATATTTTTTTAATCCACGAATAATTTGTTTCTATTTCCTATTGTCACAAAGCACATTTTAGCTTCATTTACCGCTTAGATCTAACTTACATTGACGGTAGCGGAAGAGGAGGCATTTAATTCTCAATTTCACCCAAGATAAAGTCTTGTTTTATTTATTTATATCTAGAAGTATAAATGCTATATGCTGCTGCTTTTTTCCACAACCTGATCATCACTATCTTGGTTAACTTACTTTTAAATGTTAGGAGAACGGTAACTTAGCTTGATCCGGGTTTCGGGTAGTAATGAGGTGCTGAGGGTGAAGGTAAAATTTTTTAACTGAGAAGGACTTTCATATTTGAAAAAATATGATGTTCTCCATCAACTAAGGCCTCAAATATTAATACAAATATATGTTAAACTTACCTAAGTTTCATATTGTGATACGTCGTAATGATAAACTTTAATCATTTCAGTTTTTGAGGGTTTTTGCAGTTTTATAACGTAGTCATTTCGTGCTCGGAATATTTTAAGTAAGCGGATGCTTGAATACGATTCGTTTTTGTTATTCCGGAGATAGATTTTCTACCACTGCTAACGAATCGCCAATTACGAAGTTACGACTGCTGTGGTCATAGCAGGAATACAGCACGGCAGAGTTAATTGGGACTGCTTTGAAAGGTTCGTGCTCCGGTTGGAAATGTATAGAATCATTCGCCCATTATTCTTTCAGCACAATGGAGACGAGAGATGGATATTTTTTTCTCAGACTTGGAAACTGTCTTCTACCTCTTCATACGCATTCGTCTCCACTTCTGAGGCACAAAAATATTTAAGTCATTCGTTTCATAATAATTATTTTAGTTCATATAATAGCTAGATTTTGTAAAAATATTTATGTTATTGTAACGGTACGGCTGAATGACTTTCGCATTATTTTAGCCACAGCATTAGCCTCTCAAAGGACTCTTATCATTGAGGTTTAAAACCAAAGTATCTTTATTTTCCATCGGTTACGATTCCTCTTTAGTTATCTTGCCTGTATTATAAGAAGTTCATGTATAACGCTATTTTGGGACGATATTCATAAAATCCTTAGAATATTCAAAAAAAGGGATTTCTTTGTGAATTTTCTTCAATATCGAAATTATCATAAAACCTTCCCAATCTGGACAGCAGCAAAAACTCTCGTGGAAGTTACTCATTACTTCATCCTATATCCAGATACCTGAAGTAGAATACCTCAAGTTTTAGTAAGTGTACGGTTTAGCAGGGTGTTTACGTCTACTGTGCTAAAGCCAAAGTGGTTTACCATTCGAATCTCATGAAGTGGCTCATTGTTTACCAGGATGAAAGAAACATTAATAAATATCCGTTACATCTATCCCCCAGTTCATCGGTATTTCCTCATAAGGCGTAATTATTTTCTTTTTCCATTACTTCTTTATTCCAATGAGAACAGCCTTGTCTATGACTATGTAAGTTCCCAGCTAGCCGCCTTTCGGCGTGCTGCAGGAGGTGCATCAACCATGACTCTATTTCCCTAATCGATTATTTTTGCGCATTGTTCGCGGAAAAAACGAGTTCTTGAATCGATTGGTTCTAGCATCTAATTCTCTGATCTTTCTCACATTATGGGAACGGCCTATGTAGCATGGTGAATTCATTATATCGGCTAAATCATCTCTGAACGTGCTTTCTCTGAATTTATCAAGTAAATTGATCCTTTGTTGAAATCTTCTAATTTTTAAACATTCCCTTCTTGCGTACTGAAGAATCTGAGTGACGCTCACTGATTTATCGTAGCAATTCTTCTTATCGCCTTTCGCTGTACTTTTTGTAATTCTCGAATTCAACATTTATCGGCGGGGTCCCATAAATTAGACGCAAACTCAAGATGAAGTCTAACTAACGCAAAATAACATCGCTCGTTAAATTTTTCGTCGCTCCGACCGACTATTCTCTTAACAAAACCGAAAGTTTTTTTAAGTACTTTTCCTCATATAAAATAGATGTGAGCACGCCATGTTAAGTTATTCGTGAGAGTTACTCCATGATATTTCACCGATTCTGCTGTTAATAAGTTTATCCAATGGAGAATGTACTAATCTTCAATAAGAGTTTTCTTTTGAAGAAGTTCACTATTGAACATTTGTCGTCAATTAGCTGTAATTGCCAGTCATTGTTCCA
This sequence comes from Ladona fulva, assembly GCA_000376725.2. NCBI lineage: Eukaryota > Metazoa > Arthropoda > Insecta > Odonata > Libellulidae > Ladona > Ladona fulva. Next base: position 399,696 of record KZ308769.1, on the reverse strand, counting down.
TTTCATAATGTTATCTAAATCATTCGAGAGGGTTAATCTATCCTCTCTACTCTCTATTTCCCTTAAATTGCCGTATCGTCCGCTAATATCCTTAACTTTACTATCAAAAAGATTGCTAAGGTCGTTGATGTATACTAAAAATAGTAACGGTCCTATTACAATACCCTGCGGGACGCCCGAGGTCACCTTAAGTACGTTAGAAGTAATACCGTCCAGCACTACGCGTTGCTCTCTATTGGAAAGAAACTCATTTATCCAATTTATTACCTCTACATTGATTCCTGCAACTTTTAACCCTCGCTACTTAACTCCTGCAACCTGCCTTCAGCTAGGTTTCTCATAATTATCTATATATTGTTACCCTTTTTTTATGTAACCATTCATGCTAAATCTTCTGATTCCTTCTTATGCATTTTGGAATATAATTTACCTCCTTTCCGATCAAAAAACTTTTATACGCAATTATACTGGCGTTAAAATGTTTCCAATCATTGGAAGCCTTTCCAGGATATTTTAGTGTCCGTAAACATTCGTATCCGTAATAACATTTTTCTTGTCGCTTGAAACATAAAAAATCATGCTTTGAAAAATAGCGTTTTTCTATATCGCAATCTTTAAAACGAGTAGTTCTCAAAATACATCTGCAGCGCAGCTTTTTCGGGCGTGTTTTAATTTCGCTATACCTACAATTAGTTCCAATTTGTGCCCCCAACGAACTTGCGCCCTAGGCAAATGTTTTAGTACCCACAACGACTCTGATTGTAATCAATTTTATTTGTAATACGTTGTAATTATATCTAATTTTAGTAAAGCTGTTACACTGACGATTTTTACGAATTTTCAAAGTTTAAAAATGGTGAGGTACGTTACTCTCACGCGGCCCAAAACATTGCTTAGGTGGAGCTTAGGTTAGCATGCTGAATTAGCAACGCCGGAGTCCCTGGTTCGAATCGAATCGAATGTTAGGGCAGGATGGTTTGTGTTTGTGACTTGATAAAGGTTAATTGTAAAAAAGCTCACCTAAGACTAGCATTTGCTTAATGAAGTCGTTATTACTATTAATATAATATTAATATTAATTTACGTAATTGTTAGTGCAATGACCATTAACTTAATGTATAGTTGTGGGTAGTTTTCCTGTATGTAGTTATTTATAGCCATTTTAAAAAGCATGCTAGTTTAGGTTAATTTCCGAATCTGAATATCTCGAAGTAGATTTCCTCTCTTCAAGCGACTGAATAGAGCAAGCGGTTCTTTTCAGAACCGCTTGCTCTATTCAGTCGCTACATTGCACGTGAAAAGATCGCTGTAAAATCCACGGATCATAATCGTAGGAGAGAATAGTGAGGAAGCAATCAATTCCAGATGGTCGGTGTATCCCGTGTTGAGGATGATTTTGGCGTGTTTCGGAACGGGAGGATAGGCGAGCATCCTCGGAAACGGATTTGGATAAATAAGGGACTGATGTAGTGAGCGATGTATGGCGTACGCCATGAATAAACTCGTGCGAGCTGGTTCACGTCCATCCTCCGCTCCCCCCAAACTTCCACCTGTCACCGCTTCTCCAATCCCACTTACCGCACCCTCGCGACCCTCCTGCCGTAAACGCATCTGCAAACTGAGCAGGAGGCGACACAATGGATGATAATGCATCCCATACCTTAGGCTATCTGCCGCACCAACCCTATCCTTCCCAAATATCTCACCCCATACGTCTTCCGCATCAGCTATACTCCGCAAAAGTCTCGGCATCCTTCTCAACTAACGGCGCGCTGCGAAAAGTTAATCTCATGTCACTCATCGCCGGAGCTAACGACCAAGTTCCTCCGTGTACATAAACTTCAAACGCCAATTTTCAGCAAAATCTACTCTGAAAATGAGCTTCCATGCACACTTCATGGAGTGAAGGATGTTCCCCAGATACCATCATTTAGCATTTCTCGATCAGGTGGACGCTATTGACTGAGCAAAAAGTTACCCTTTTTCCGCGCTTCGGATTACATGCTTTATGTCTGGCTGCGTTAGTGTTTTGTAAAACAGACTAATGGTTCGATGTCTGCAGTCTCGAATAAGTACGCCTCGTAATTGCTTAACCAGAAAAGTGTCACGGAGAACGTTAAAATTTTCAACATTTCGACAACATTTTCGACATCGAATCGGAATCGGGATTCGTATAAGAATCGGAAGTTTATCGTACATTTGGGAATTATATTAGAATCACTAGCTCTTCCCATCCCAAATAATTGGCGTCGGAATTTGAATGCCCTCACGTTCGAGCCGCAAGTCTTCTAATTAACGAATTTTGAACCCATTGGTATTGCAAAGCTAATCGCTCTGAGAGGAATGTTTCCGAGAAAGCCTTCCTTCATGAAGATGACTGAAGACACATATAAATGTTTATGAATTCAACTGGTGATGACGTGAGAATATTTTAAATATATCTTGTTTTACGTTTCGTAGTAGAAACTCATTTTTTTTAATTGGAAATGTATCGCTTACGTGAGTGAAATCTTAAGTTCTACTTTCTGTGATGAACATTATTTGCATCACTTAACTCTTGATCGCAACGAACTCCTAAACGTCTTATTTAATAAAGCAGGGAAATGCATTCAATGGAATGGTGAAATGAACAATTGAATATGTTACTTTAATGGAAAAGAGTTATATCGTTTATATGTATCACTCACTATGTTATTTGAAGGAGAATCATCGCAGAAGATAACGGTTAAAATAGAAATGCAAAAGAATTTAGGTATATCGAATACTTACTCTTTTAGCGCTTGTAGTTTAGCATCGAAATATCTATATGAGAAAACGAACATGAAAGTAAAGTGATGCTGATGGCGATAGAACTATGTAGAGAGTTTATATAATACTATATTATAGCATAGTATATAGTGTATGAGATACTATGGCAGAAGTAATGTAGTATATAGCAGGGGTATCCTCGGTCGATCGCGGGTTGTCATCGAGAAGCTTCTTCATTTCCGATTAATTTTAATTACTTCTGTCATTTAAGTATGCATCAACATACAATTAAAATGCCGATATAATTCCGTTGGTTTAAAAATACAGAAGAAAAATTGGAACTATGATTGTTAATCATTTTCGTTTTTGCAAATGCAAAAACTTGGTTCTCCAATCGGACAGAAAAACACACCAAAACCATTACAGGAAGATCTACAGAAACCAAGGCCGATACGTATTTTTCTCTCTAAGAGAGCACCTATGGTTTGTGTGTTTGTGTTTCCTCATTGTATGAGTTTACTCAACTCTGTTGTCATCCATGTTCTAAAGATACTCTCTTAGAGAGCAAGATACGTATCAGCCTTGGTTTCTATAGGTTTTTCTGTGTTGGTTTTGGTGTTTTTCTGTATGACTATTACAACGATAAGTGAATCTCATTTATTTATTTTGTTTCCGAGTCAATGGTGGTTGAACAATTAGTATCAAAGACGGTTGCAGGAGCCGATAAGTTAAGGTATATAGAGTGTCAAGGTGAGTAGAGAGAGAAAAAAGGTCAGCGGAGTGTCATTTAACAACTGCACGAGACGAAAATTTCCTGAGATAGAGGAGAAAAATTAATGGTGTAAACCCAGTCATTTATGAAAGGTATATCTATCCGTCACAGTGTGCGTAATGGAAATCCATCGTAGCTACTAGGATATTGAGTTCTATTTGAAATTTTTAACTGCGGAACTATTTGGCTCTATTTTAATATAATATATAGAAGTGTTAAGAGAAAGAATTATTCGCTTCAGGAGAAGTTGAACTTGTAAAAAGCGTAATAGTATAAATGGGCAAAATCTCCGTCAACTTATCGGCTATGACAGCTAGGAGATACGAAAGAGAATTTGCCGTAGTAAAAAGATACTTCAAAAATGAGACGGCAAACGAAAGGTTGTCGGAAATCAACAATATGAAACATAATAGTGTTTAATGTAACTTGAACATGGAAAATAGTAGTGTTACTTTAGAGTTAATTAAGTCAAGTAATAAATGAGTGATTCGTGATCTGGTGAGTTTAATTGGGGAGTCGGCAGAAAGTGGGAAACTTCTTGTCATTTTCTGTTACATATTTACGTCTTCTGTAATTTTCTCTTCAATCTTTTTCACTACTTTAGTGAAATTAATAGTTCATCACGGGTTTTCAACGCTATACCATAGTTTTCTGTAGAATTATTTTCTGTAAAATCTCAAAATACCTACTTCAGTACAGGCATTACACTACTTAAGTGCGATATGATAAATAAATACGCGGACTAATCATTTCTCAGAAGGCTGAATGGTACAATAATTAAAATAATTTCTCCACTCCTTGCCTATAGTATACTACTCGGATAGGTCCTAATAGAAATTATTCGTAATAGTATAGTAATAATCACGACCTAAATTCTGGCAAAATGTAGTCTTACACGAATAATTCTAACTAACGATACCTGCTCTGGACAGGACATGGCTGTTTGTGCTGTATCAATTGAGAGTTAATTGTAAGAGTCGTACGAGATATCCAGGATTTGAACCCGGAACCTCGATATTCGTAGGCTTGCGCTCTAACCCATTCCCCACAGAGGCTAGCCTAGGATATTAATCTTTCAGAAAAGTTTTGGAATATGATAGGGCGAAAACAAATAATCCATAACTTCCGGAGTTAGAATTGAAGGACGCAACGCACGGTCACTGCGCGCACAATTCTGAAATTCCGTAGCCCATAGCGCCTGAAACATAGACCAAAAGCAATGCTGTGAAGTAAGTTGGGTCACGGACTTTCAGGGGTTATGCAACGCCGGTCGCCCACATCACAGGGGAACAAACGTAGAGACCGAATTTTCCGAAGGTGAAATGACCTGCACTCTTAGGCGCCCATCGTCGAATCACTTCTTTCCCACAGAGAACATGAGCGGCTCAGAAGTGGATTCTCACGTATGGAGCGTGGGTTTTCGGTGATGTTTCGGCGAATTGAGGTCGACGAGGATATTCTTGCGTGGGCTTATTCGACATTCAACTGGCATCCATTACTGCATGCAGATGACAAACTTGTGCGCGGCCGTGTTGTTGACCTAAAAGTTGTCGTTTATAGAGTTTCTGATGCAGTCCTCGCCAGATGCGCGCAAATGCACGCGCAGTGTTTATTCTTATATTCGTGTAGAAATCGGTCTGTGCCACAAGCTATTTTACGCACAAGTGCGGTTTAAAAGCCGGAAGGTTCACTTAGCTCAGCGAGTTTCGACATTCAGACGTGAAGCATGAATGCGTGCTTACTCACAGCTAGATTCTGATGACAACAAGCGGAGAAAATCAAACGAAACGTTACGTTTCTATAGAAGGTTTAGAGACACCTTTTCACGAATTTCTTCACTATATATATGGATAAATAATATCTGGAGTACGTTCTTTAGATTATAAACGTATGAAGAATTCATTCGATGATTATTACCTATACTTATTTTAAATCTAAGTTATGACGTTAATTAGCGCGCGTATATCTATCAAGGGCTAAAAATACATTGTCTCCTTCCAGTATATTTCTTAAATGTATATTCAAAATCTGTTTTCCCAAGAAATATAAAAATGACTATTCTAAAACGAGTACATAGGAGACATTTTCTCATTACACTATTACGTTTTTTGTACTTTTTTGAACTAAAATGTTAAAACAAAATAATTGTTATTGGTTACGTGCGTATGTAATTTGAAGTGACCCAAAAACATGTTTCTTATGAGCTACTTCTATGCCGTCCTTCTTTCTTCCTTTTTTTCTCATTTGCTTTCTTTTGTAGAAAATATATGTGTGTAAAAGGTTGGAAAATTTTATTAACACAATTATTAATTCAGTAATAAACCAAATGGAATTACATTTTGTAAAAAATAAACAGAAAAAGAACGTCATAAGTTACAAAAATAAGGCCTCAAGATAGGTCAGTAAAAAAATTTTTAGGAATAAGAATACCGGCCGCGGTGGAATGGTTAGCGTGCTGGCACTCCAACACCAAGGTCCCGGGTTCGAGTCCCGGTTAATCTGATTTTTCCGGTTTGGGAATGGTTGTTTATGTTCGTGATAAATATTAAAATGGATCCTCCTGTTTCCATTATAGAAATAATTAATAAGTAAATAAATAAGTTGAATGTAAAATAGCAAAATTGGGGATTTTATCTGAAGAACCCATATTTGTCAACGTTTACTGATATATGAAAGTAATTATTTGTTAATACTAAGGTAAGTAATATTTTGTTGTAGTATATAATATGATTATGATATAATTTTATCCATTCAGATTAAGATTAGCAATGAGTACAATATGAACGACAATTATGCAATACATTCTAAATGGCATACAGCTACATTAAGCTACATTACAATGTATGCAGACATTATATGATGTAGATGACCAAAACCGTACATAAAGGAGAAAGCAGATGGGCTTTTTTCTAACTTAAAACGGTGAATATTAAGTGCTGTAATGGGAGTGGATATAATATTGTTTCACTTATGAACATTTTCTGTTTTTGTGGATTAAGAGACGATTGTGACATTTACTCTTAAAGCCATGCAGTGAGGAAGTTTTTCATATCCGAAGGAAGTGAGTTTCAAACGTTACAAGCTGTGACTGGAAATAATTTACATATTTATAGAAACGCCGATGTTGGCAAATGGAACATACGTTTGGAATCAAAGGGAAAGTTCTGGATTGCCAATTTCTCGGTAATTCATAAAAATTGGTAATCCGGAATTTTCCGTTCGATTCTAAACGCAGGTTCTATATGCAGATGCTCGGGTTATGGACTTCTGTTATTAACCTCTTATTCATTAGCGGCCGTGTTCCAATTTCCTTTCCTTTCTGCGAATGGTTTGTGAAATATTTTTTTTTCTATGCACGGTTGTCAGGAATTTTTGCAGCCTTTTTTATAGCGGCCATGAATAGTATTCAGGCAAAGAAGTAAGTAATAAACATACCTTTTAGACCTTATGGATACTAATATATACGTGGACGATGGAATTTGTTGCTTCCACGTAATTTTAGTTTCAAGCTTAGATTGATGTTCGAAAACATGGTCATATTTTTTCAAGTTGAAAGTAAACCTCATTGCGGTGTTTTGCATACGTTGCAGTTTGATGGCAGGATTTGTATGGTGTGACATATATTAATTATTTGAAGGTAGTTTATTAGGGAAGGAAAGGTTAAAAGTTATTGATTACCCACTCTAATGAGCGGAATCTTCTGTCAGAAACAGATTTATGAAAATAAAGAAAATTACTTAATAGAAGGAAATCTTAGGTAAACTAAACTTTAAATGATATTTTAAACTAAGTTGAAGTGTAAACTGAGTGATGGTGATAATACACTTTAAAAGTCCTTGCCTTAATCGTCGTTCTCAGGTATTTTGATTGCCCGTTTAATGTCCCCTGAGGTAGCTGGGACCGTATGAAGCTTAGGCTCGATTGCACACCTGATGTCGAATTAGACATTGCTGAGAGCAGTTCAACTGTACAGCATCAGATGCCTCTAGGACGGCTTGCACACCGAATTTACTCGTTTAGAGGGAACGTTGCGAGTTGTTTATGCCATGTTGGAGTACATCACTGAATTACATTCGCTACGGATGACTTAACTTTCAACCATCCCAAATAAGAACCAATGAATTTAAAAGAAGACGTTCCATTCCTTTTTAGTAATATTCACTATTTATTGTACTCATTCGAGAAATCATTTTTTAATTTCTGTAATACAAATCAATATCGATTAACAATTCTTTATGCTATGAAAAATTTTAAACTTCTTTGAGTTATCAAGTGCTTGGGCAGGTTTATCGCGGTACATTAAATGTAAAACATGCTCCATGATCAAACATGATCCCCATCATTTCAGCCGTTTATTTCCTTTCTATTTTTCAGATAAATTTCCTTGCTGTTTCTAGTAGTCGCTTTTATTTTTCTCATCCAATTATGTCACCGAAATGGATCGACGGACATAAATGTCAAATTCTAAATATATATGACGCATCAAAAGTCTTTAATGTCTTATCAAGCCAGAATGTGTTTTAGGCATAAATAATTTTGAGCATGTTCTCATACGAGAATATGTTCTCTCGTATATTACTGAGGGCTAAAAAATGTATCACATCCTTCATTATCAGTCAATAGTAATTTTAAATAGCGGAACTATAAAGCTATTACTTGTTGTCTGCCACAAATACCTGATGAATAGGCGAAGTAAACTTTCAATCGTAGTCCAAAGTAAACGATCAGAAATCTACTTTATGCGAAGATATCCTAGATGTCCTTAATTTTATTGATGTGAAGTTGATGCTTTTGCATTAAACTATTGAAATAGCTCCAAATTAATAAACAAGTGTTGACTTCATCATTCACTTTTAGGATATTTCTTATAACTGTAATTGTTTTCAGAAGAATTTGAAAAGTTCTCAGGTTGGCTTAAATGTATGATATTTCCCGCAGCCTTTCAGAAGTTTCTGTCACTTAATACCATCATCAGGATAATTGTTTTCAGTCCTTTATGATCTGAATAGGGAATTAGTAGGGAATCAACCCCCACATCATCATGCTAAAATTCAGCGTTAACAATAAAAGAGATTTGATATTCCCTCGCTGCTCTTTTGTGGTTCACATCCTCTCTGGTCAGAATTTACTTTTTCCTCTGAAGAGGGATGAAGCGTTAACCGCGGCATAGCACGTTTTATGGAGTGTCAATTAATTAAAACTCGTCCTCAGCGCAGGCGATAACGGCCATATTGGATTTTCGATAAAAATCTCTCGGGGATGAGTGACAGTCAAAAGACCTCTCCCTCTTAAATATTTTCCTCGATTTATTCCCTCTTCTGCTTCATCGAAACCCTCGGACGCCAGCATTTCGGTTTCCGATATGGTTCTTTTCCAGGAATGTCTAGGCTCTTTCTTGGTTTGTGAAAGCGAATAAATTTCCCTCTCAAGGGTGCCCCTCTTCTCTTCACTATAGAATGGCAGTGTGGTTGTGTGATCCCTCACTGTACCGTATTAGGACCACTACATTTTTATTTGCGAATTGCCTTGCCAGATTCATAAAAACGGTAGGATATTTCTGGATTAGTCGATCTACAATGCGAAATCATCCTTTGAGAGAGGAAAAAATATCCCCTAGTAATTACTATAACGTAATAATACTTCTTTAATAAATAGAGATAATTTATAAATGAATGAACTCTACCATAGAATAACATGTACACGAATTGGCGATATTTCTTTTCACGCTAGATTTTCAAGGTCTCTAATGGGCTCCTTGGTTATCGTCGCGGCCCTGGGGCAGTCGAAGCACCCACTGCGCATCTCCCTAACTGGCAATGCGATTCAATTAAGTTACTTTTACATGAGATTGCCTATTATTTTAAAGATATTGGCATTAATGAAACGATTGGTGTTTAAATTTTCCTCCTTTTTATCCATTTCATGATGTGTAAATACTTGAATAAGAGGGAAGCTGAAAACCAGAATTTTTGGTTTCCTAAATAACTTACATACGTTGTTGGTTTTATGCAAATTTTTTACTATGTATACATTACAAAACACAATGTATGGACTTACATAAGTTGTTGGTTTTATGCAAAATATTTACTATCTATACACTGCAAAACACAAGGTATTGACATCCACCATCCTCTGATGGTGTAGTTCATTCAGAGATTCAGGTTCGACAGTGATTGTCTGCTAGACTGATGGTCTAGACTTCCATGGTTGTTCCTCTGATGTGGTTCTGAGGGAACCGCACTCGGCTGATGTTGACCTGTGGAGACGGCATTTGTGGGGAGAAGTTCGGTTGTGATTAGCCTATGAGGATATTTAGTCTCTACACTCGGTCAATAGAACCCAGCTTAAATGCCGTTTTGCAGTCTACCTTTGCGAGGTGAGGGACCTGAAGCGGTATACATATCATTCAATTCCTTTGTCATTACTTTATGTAAACCCAGCAAAAATGCAGAGCAAGTTCATTCATGTTATAGGCATTTCTTGACGCCTCTTAACGGTACGTTATGTTTGTAAGTGAAATCCAAGTTCAAAAAATTCAAGAGGATGAAAAAATTGAGGAAGATAAAACTTTGATAGTATTCAACAATTACAGGCCCATTCGAAGTCTAAGTGATTTACAAATGATGTGTAAGATTGAAAGTGGAAAGCGACACTGGCAATGAATGTCTACTTCTCAAATCAGGACTTTCGTGTACGACAAGTGCACCAGGAATTATAGGACAGGAACTTTTGTACGGAAAATAACTACGTTTCGTGAAATGTGAAATTTTTGTGCCGTAAATGTGCACCGGGATTGAGAAGTAGTAAATGGAATTGTGTAATGGAATCATAGTCGGAAATTATCCTTACGTTGCCGGGAAGTATGTGTACCGAACGAAAAGTTTAAGTGAAGTGTTTATTCTTACTGGTATATCACAAATTTGCATTTTTTCAAAAACATTCTCTTTCTTAAACGTCTAATATATTATGTCGCTAAATTTGAAGTTTTCCTACACTTCTTCAACATATCGGCTGTTAATCGAATTCCATCCTTGGTAATCTTACCTCTTACATTCGTATTAATGTGGCTTTTCATAATTCTTTATAATTTGCTCCCTTTGCCGTTATAATTTCTATATTAACTCCCTCCTTCCTCCAAATGTTATATTTTCTAACTTTTCTAATTTTATCTGTCAAAATTTTCTATTTTTCCGGCCGCCTTTATTCTAATTCGTTTTGTTAATGATTGCATTTTGGTAAAAAGATCCATCGGTTTTTTCTATGATGTATAACAATAATTGGGTTTAATCAATGATACGTTTAGGAAATGAAGAATGAAATTTAATGGAATCATTCACAGAATGAATGAGAACAGAATATCGACGTGGATTCTCGGAGTCATGATCTCAGGCAGGGGAAAAACAAAGTTGATAAAAGAAGTCGAAGAAGACCTCAAACAATAAGACATGACAATAGACGGAACAGATAAAAGATCGGAACATTCAGGAATACCATCAAAAACACAAATTTTTTGAACGAGTTCACAAAAGAAGAAGGCATTATGTAAGAGGATAGAAGAACGAAAGAAACAACACTTGAAGAAAATTTGCAAATAATGAACACAAAGAAATCATCGCAGAAGAATTCAAGTTCAAACGCCCTCTATAACAGGGAATGGCAGTAAATAATAATAATAATATGGTATACAGTCACCAGCCACGGTGGTGGAGTGGTTATAATTCTAATACCAAGGTCCCAAGTTCGAGTCCCGGCTCGTCGGATTTTTCCGGTAAGAAAATAATTTATTACGTTCGTGAATGATAATAATTAGTAATATAGATGTTATTGGGTTTATTCTGTTTCCATTAGTAATAGTTATCACCGGCAGCTCAGAAATTCGCTTTCCGCTTTCGTGGGGAGTATCAAAATCGTTCCCATCCCGCCACAACTCCGCTGTGTATGCAAACGGAGGCGGCACGCATTCTCATAAGCCCACACTTGCAGGGAATAGCTCCACCGCAAGTAAACGACGGATGATGAAAGCAAAATCGATTCTCCGCTGCTTTCAACTTTGTTTCCGTCCTACCTCAGCATTTCAGTTGGGTATGGAGAAGAGGGAATACACCCTTCTCTCTTTCTTTTCATCAAACGCTGCGGGTTAGAGGAAAGGCTATGCGTAGTAGGCAGAGTTATTCCACCTGGATTTTCTCCATGTAAATTAGAGGGAGTTTCTATCTTGATGAATTCCGGGAATTTCTTCCGAGTCGTAGTTCCGTTCGCCGATGAGTTTTATTCTCGCTACGGAATTATCGAGGGGTGGAAGTATTTGTCAAGCTTCGTTCCTGTTCACTTCTCGAAATTCGCGCCTTTCTCAATGTCATTGAATCCATACCTAACGAAATCTTTTGTAAAAACGTTTTATCTCTGAGGATATCAAATGAACCTAATTGTCTTCCATAATTATACAACGTGAGGTAACTATCGGAATTCTACTGGAAAACCTTCGAGAAAAGTGCACTTGAAACTTAGCAGCGTAATCAAATAGCCTTGGTCGGATAAAACTTAGCTACTAGAATTATTTTTATATAGGCTTATGGGACATGAAGATCGATTTCAGAAAATTAGGCGGAGAAGGCTTGACATAATAGATTCTAATAGGAGATGATTTGGTATACCGATGTAGAAGGGAAATGTTTGTTAGGAAACGTAAAAGATATATAATCTTTCATTCGAAAAGAATACTCAACCCTTGAATAAGGATTAAAGCCTACCAATCAAGAAACTTTGCTTTAGAGACATAATGAAGACGAAGTTAACGTCCATAAGCAATTCTGACTCAATTTACATGTGTAAATGGCAAAAAACTTATGGAGATTGATTAAATGGCCGTTGGTGTTTCAAATCTTTTCTAATTATTCCACCGCCATACTAATAGGTTTTCATACACAGCAATCTCTTTATTATCACTGCTTTAGTAAAAATCTTACTCTTAAAATAGTTATGAAAATAATAGTTACGTGCCAAAAATATGAGTATATAATCTATGGAAGCAGCTTTAACTATGTGGAATTCTATTAATGAGTAGAAATAAATTCACTTGGTCAGTATTCCACTTAAGTTTAATAACAAGACCGGTTTCGGACAATTGTCTCCATCATCAGGTACACATCCACGTTGTTGTTTTGGTGTGTGTATCTGATGTGTATGTCACCACATGATTATTAAACTTAGGTGGAAATTGACCAATGGAATTCGTTTCTAACCAATACGAGCATAATTAATCCTGCTTCTAACGCTTCCGTTTGTCGGCTTTGACAAGGTCCTGAAACGATATGGTAATCGTTATTTATCCCTTTTATGTATTGAATACACTAATTAAGTCATATTTGACAAGAAAGGTTTTAACAGGTCGAATGCCACGGCGATCACCGGTGACCACAGTCATACAATCTCCTAGGATCATGGCGGTTACCGGTGTCACCGACCCCATCTATGCGTCTTTCGGAGGCCATGTGACCACTCTTTCCACACTAAACTACATACACTATATACCCTATGGCCTCCTTGATACTCAATATCTTGATTTCTGAGTTTTTCCCTGAATTATTTTCCTTAAATCTATTTTTCACGCTATAATTTTATCTACATACTAATCAGGAATAATATTTTTTTAAATTTTATTACAATCCTTCTGCGTAATAGAGTTACCCATATAGACTAGTTGGTAACACATTTGCCTTCTAAGGAAGCGGTCTTATTCATAATAAGTAATGTTTTATACAATTATTTGCGTGATGAATTGCATTAGTGCACGTATGAACGTAAGAGTTTAATGCAAAATTAAATTTTAAAATAACATATAATAATGCAATATGTATAATACGTCACTAAAATATATGATGCATTGATACAGTACATAATTCATTTATGCACAATGGCATCATTAGTTGGAAAATTCTTAGAAAAGACACAAAAAGACATTTTGAGAGTCTACCAGTTCAGTGTTGTGTAAATTCTTACACGAAAATTATGAATTTACTTATAAATTATAAATTTAAATTATATTATGAGGAGCTAAAAAGCGTAATGAGTTAACATAGTGAATATTTTGGATCTTATAAACGCGAGTTATTGTTTAATTTTATCGTAAGAGAGGAAGAGACAAGCGTCAGATCTGTGTTTTCGAACGATAAATATAAATATGATCCGGACATAAGGATTTAACGAAAGAAAATTTTAATGTAATGAAACCCAATGTAACACTTTTTAAGAAACCTTTTGTTAACATGGAACCCAAGATTTCCAATACACTAATTTAGTTACCTTAGTACCTCTTTATATATAACAAATGTCAAATTTTTCATTTTTTTTCTTTTCGATTGACGAAGTCATGGTTACTTTCAAATGAGAGAACTCGAAAGAAAAGTGTGTAGGTGGCTTGGCACGATAAGGCGTGCACCTAGGAAAATTTCCAAAGAGAAACGGACACCAAGAAAGTCGGTCCGGGACTCGATCCCGGGTCTCCCATTTTCCGGTAGGTTGCTCTATCCATTGAGCTATCCCACCAGATCATTTCTCCATGCCATTTGGGATACTTAATGGATGGAGCAAAAGCCGGCAATTTGGAGACACGGGTTCGAGTCCCGGTCCCGTCAGCCTTTTTTCATGTCCGTTTCTCCGAGAGCTCGAGGTTTAAGTGTTCGTAGTTATTTTTTTCAGTTTATTTCCTGTATCGAATTCCTTTGATTTTCCAGTTATTCCTTTCGCCTATTTTTCTAACTGATAAATTTGTTAATTCTGTTTTCTCAGTATACTTCTGCAATGCATATATATTTTGTACGACGGTTGCTCAGGTCAACTTATTCAACAATCAACAATGTAACGCTCACCTCTTTTTAAGGATCTATTATGTGTTATTTTTTCTTGATGAAAGCAGAATCTATTGATTCGGCCTCGACTTTGTGGTTGTTCTCTATTATAAAGAATAAGTTAAAGAACACTTATACCGTTAATTTAGCTATACGACCATGGTTTCGATCCCTTTAGATCATCTTCATGAAGACTTTGAAGATCAAAACCATGGTCGAATAAAAAATTATTGCGGTAACGGTAGAATTGATCTTTTCTTAATTCGTTGATGAAAGCAATAAAATACTCTGCATAGCTATTTTATCGCTAAACATACGAAGGGAGTCCTCGGAGGACCACAGAATTACATTTTTAGTGATACTGCTGTAACTATATCATTTTTTTCTTGAATTTAATGTGTCCTGCATCAGTTTAAGGTGAAAAATATAATTAGTCTTTTATAAAATTCTTTCACAGAAACATAAATAAATAAAAGCTCACTTGGGGTCACGGCAGGACACTGATTGGTATACAACGTCACCAGTACTGCTTGCTATACCCTGTCATAGCTTTCTTTTAAATACACGCTCTGATCTAGGTGGAGCTTTTTAAAAAATAGATTGAGTTTCTAGACGAAACCTATTGCAACAATTTCAATATTAAACGCGTTTGTACGACTTTTTCGAAGTTTTTAATAGTATATAGGTAACATTTGGTTTACTTTTACCACTATTAAAGTAAATAAAAAATGTATTGTTGAACAAAAAAAATGCCTGGATCTATGTCTTTCAGGAAACCCAAAAACCTATTTTAAGTAACCTACAGCAACCAACAATTAATTAATTAAAAGAAAACCCGTGGGGTCCTACGAAGAAACCAGCTTAGTAAACTACGTTGACAAACTAGACTTGTTATGTTAAAGGTTAACCCAGAAATGTCTAATACAGCTTCCAACGCAGTAACTTTTTTAGATCCGTTCCTGATCGGGCGATATTTTTAACAAAGCAACCATTCCAATAACACAGGCATTACGGGTGTTGTTTAACGCACATAATTCAAAAGCTGGATATATTTTCCCAATCCATTATCCCCGAATGATTTTACCATGTTAAGGGCATGAAGATGCGCCAATTACGGCATCCGTTTTCCGTCATCCTTTACTAAGGTTTACGTCAGCGATGGAAGCCTTATGACCCGCTTGTCAGCTGTGTCACTTCTTGCGTGGTGAAGGGACTCGCGATGACTTTGAAGTACGTAACGAATACTTTCTTTTCCCGAATGATAGAGTAGAAAAAATTCCTATCGACCTTCAAAGAAATCGTGGCATTCCGGATCACGTCANAAGAATAAGCATCGTTAAAGGAGTATAATAAAAATGAATTATAGAAAGGAAAATTGAGTAACCTCGGTCGAGCACTAAAATCATGAATCTATCGAAGTGATGAGAACGGCGCCAAAACTCTGCGAAACTACTCCGGAAGTGGAAAACAAATATGTGATCAGTATGAAAGTACCATTGAAGGCAGAGATTAGAGGGTAAAGGTCTACCTACAATCGGCAGAAAAAGAATCGATGGGATGGCAGTAATAAAAGACTTACTTCCATCAACGTTCGCATCAAGCCCGTAAAGTTCGCTCAGATATGACTGAAATCGAAGAAAAAAGAGACCTCCATAAACCTTGGTTTTCAAGAAAGCTATGAAACCTTAAGTATGTACATTAGAGTGTGTATTCTGAGGAGTGAGAAAAAATCACACCGAATCAAATAAGTTTGCTCGTTTTGTATGGCGCGGTAGAATAAATGTTTTTTTTTTTGAATTAATCTTTCCAGGAGATGGATTGTTCTGGAAGTTCTTTTTAAATCATTCTTCTTAAAAATGAACATACAGGCCATAAATCGTAGCAGCATTTACTGACTACATGCCATTTTTCTACTAAACGTATTGTTGCGTATAATCAGTAAGCTTGGTTTTATAAAGGGCATTGTAGATAGATGAAAAAGTTAGAGAGCAATGTTATTTCACATTAGTCAGGCCATATCTGAAATATGCGACTAGTATATTGGACCCAGTGGATGAAAAATATACTCGTGAACTCAAGAAAGTGTAGCGCAAGACGATACCATTTGTGAAATAAGTGCTGTGATAGAAAAGCAAGCGTTACTCTAATGCCCTCAGACGCAGGGTGAGAATCCTCGAAAGAGAGGAGATTAGAAGCGAGGTTGCGATTGCTTGCTAAATTCAGAGAAAGCGTACTTGCGGAAAACGTGAATGGTATTATGCGACTTACCCTGCTACTACGGCCGATCCGACAATGAGCGTAAATAAGTGAAATAGATGAAAAGACAAGTCGTTTTAGGGACTCATAATTTCTGCGAACGATACGCGATAACAATAAGATAAAGAGGTAACTCGAGCGCTTAGTGTTTACACCCCCTGCCACACGCCGAAAGGCGGCTTGCAGGGTAACTATTTAGATGTAACCGCTATGTAAGAGTCACTGGTTCTATTTCTTTGTTTCACCGGTTCTTCTTGTTCGTTAGTAACATTAATTGATCTGAACACACATCAACACTGTTACATTGCATACAAAAATGATGAATGATTATATCTGTAGGCAATAAGTCCAAACGAAATAAGTTTTAAAATAAATGCTAATAATGTTGATATCATACAGTACGTACGGTATTAGTGCTTAATATATGCCAAATATCTCGTTCGCCCATTGATTACACCTTTAGCAACATGTTAAATTTATCAAGTTTTAGATGGAACAGAAAAATGAGACACATCATTGAAAAACATTTTTTTCTTTGCCTAAAGCCGGCTGCCTTTAATTAGTGCTTAATCTACTAACACCATTGGCCCGTACTGAGCGCAGCACATCTCCATTTAAGAAAAATATTGAATGGCCCAATCAAATTTCCATAAAATAAGCTGTTCAGTAGCAGCAAGCGAGCTAATCTGCTATCCGAGCTGCGTTGAATTTTATCCTTCTTCGAAATTTACTCCATACTCTTGGAAACGTAATTGGATTTAGTAAGAGGGTTTGATACCAATGGTTCATTTTAATCCTCTCACACAACTCATTCTCTCGGCTGATTCAATAAGCAAAATTTGATTTTGATTTTGAAAATTGTTTGAAGTACCCTTCATCATCCTTTACACATGTAACCGAAGTAAGAGATTATCATGCATCGAACAATAAGCGGAATATATGAAAGTTAAGCTCCTATACTTCTACCGCTGTGGTCTTGAAGTGAACCTTTTCATGTTATTGGTTTTCCTGAAAAAGTGAAAGAACCTTCGGAACTGCTCAACAATATTGTTCAAATTAACTTTCATTTTACATAAGACTTGATTATACCTTATATTACAGATATACCTATCACCATAAAATATTACATTATTCCAGCTTAGAACGATTTCTTTAATGGTTTTTGTAACCCTTTCCTTGATTGAAGTTAGATACCTCCATTAATTCACCCTTATTTGATACTCACGGCAGGAATAAAACCGACCTTAAAAATCTTGTCTCATGAGTTGAATTTGTTTATTTATTATGGACAGAGACCAAAAACATCTTTTTAAATTATATATACACACATATATAAGTAAGAAATACAGAGTATATGAATTCATGGAAGAAATTATGTAAAGATTCGTTAATAGAGGAGCATATATTACTAACTAAAAGAGCTAGCTAGTTTCAATCAAACTGAAAGATATGGCAAGAAAAATGTACCAATAAAATTTCAGTAAAAAAAAATTCACAAAGAAAGATTTTACTATAGGAACATTAAATGCATGTTAAATTATCATGTAAAACAGTAAAAACATAATTAGGAGTTATTAAAAAGATATTTTATAGACAATACATTGAGAGTGGATATTGACAATGAGAAGTCAATAAGTTGAAGTAAATGCAAAAGAATTAACCGTCAATAAAATCAAATTTTTGATCCATACCATTACCTGTGCACTTCAGCAAATAGTGAAAGAAAAGAAATCCTGGTGCGCACATGATAAAATCACTCTGAGTGAACATAATTAGAGAAAGTGGGAGAAATGTGGAGAACCGACTGCGGAAAAACGCCACCAATCTCAATGGAGAAACCCTGCGACCAGAACGTATTCTCGTATCAAAATTCCAGATTGGAAACAGTAATCGTGAGGTGAGTAGTTTGTGTTAGTCAAGTGGCTCTATTGAGAGAGCACGAGATCTAATATTTGTAGGGGAAATGTATGGAACTCCTGAAGTTGTCGCGTATGAAAGGGTGCGTTGACTATAGTAGACGCTTTGAGAGGAACGAGAGATGGTTTTGGTGTGCCTTTTGAGTTTCAACGAAAAATGTTACCGTGAAGTGCATATGGATAGAACGAGGGGCACTTGGAACGTAGGGCGAACGGTGAACGAGGTGGGGGTTGGGGCTGCCGGAAACAAACACATAGGGAAGGAATGAGACATTGATGGGTTGTTTACTTTCCGCTAAAGGGATTTCATAGCTTACATGTGGCACCAGCTCTTTGATAGAAATATTGCTACCTAAATGTTTTTGAGAATTTTAAGCTGTTAAGGCGTACCTTTGAAGGGTGTTTATTGCTTTGACTGGCGAAAGTGTTGTTTAATAAATACTATGAGTTAAACGTCAAAAGGGTGGTGTCCAATTAAAGTTTAAAGGGACAAAATTACGTCAACCGTAACTGCTTAAACGTGTCAACTATTAGATTGACAGAATATTGGTGAGCGAGGAAAATGCGGTGGCTGTGAAAAGATATCCAAGAGCTAAAATAATAATGAGTAATTTATTTACCCATCTTACCGCACATATGTAACCTAAGCGGAAGGGCGTCTTTTCTATATAGGTAGGTAATTAAATAAGCATAGTCATTAAAGCTTGTAGTAATAGTTATTCGGAACGACACATGTCGTTCCGAACAACTATTACTATAATCTTTAATATAAATAACATATAATATAAAATAACAACTATAATATAATAAAATAATAACTATAACTTTTAAAATAACAACTATTACTATAAGCTTTAATTACTCTAGGTGCAATTTTGTGACACATCTAAAGAGGAAAAAAGCTCCCTCTTAATCTAAGTCTACATTAATAACTTGCAATACCTTGCAAGGCGCCTTACTGCTGGTGGCAAGAGGTGTAAACTCAGAACGTTCGAGCTACTTCTTTAGCTTTCCGTTATCGCGTATCATACGCATAAATCAAGTGCTTAAAACTATTTGTCTTTGTCAATCAATTTCTCATATTTTATGCTTATTGTCGAATCGGCCGAAGTAGCAAGGGGGTTGGTTATTACCGATTACGTCGTCCGTAAACGTACTGTCACGGAGTTTACCAAGCACTCGCAAATTAGCTTCTTATCTTCTATTTTAGAGGATTTCCATCCTGTTACTGAAGGAATTTAACGCTTGCTTTTTTATCGTAGCATTCTTTAATAAAACTTTTTGAGCTGCATTTTTTCGAGATCCCGGGTACACGTTTCATCTGCCGGATCCCATGTACTCGCCGCACATTCCAGAAGGAGCCTCTCCATAGTCATCTAACATCGCTACTCTTCCTTTGTATCGCCTTTGCTAACAATGTGCTTTATAAAGCCGAACTTTGTAATTGCTTTAGTAGAAGTTTTTTTGGATATGTGCACCTCAGTTAAATTTGCTTGTAAAAGTCATCTCGAGGTAATCAGCTGTATTTACTCCAGTTTTATTTATTCCATCAGTTTTTTGTGGATAATTCTGATTAAGAAACACAGTATTCCACGTTTGATATTTCTCTATGAATTATCGAGTTATGAAAATACGAAAATACCCCCTATTGCTATATATCTTTCGCTCAAGTCACTTTGTGTATCAGGAAAAGAATATGTCGCATTGTGCTGCCCTGAGGTACGCCTGAGGTAACTTTGATTTTCTTTGAGCTAACGGCATCAAGTACTACTTGTTGTTCCCTCTGATAATGAAAACTACTCTTAAGAGGTGCGTCTAGAAAAAGAATGGAAATATAACTTCGATGTAAATGAAATCAGCGTCTAAGGCAGAAGTAAAAACTCCCACCATCCATCAAGAATAAACTTAGCCTTTTCCAAATAACTACATTCAAAAGCTGGAGCTTCTTCTTTCATACAGTAATGCCGCAATTGTTTTCGATGCTTTTACATATAAATTATATTATGCTAGCACGAATTCCAGCGAGTTCTGACCTGCAATACAGAGTAGGTAAAGATGTAGTGGCAGTGGTATGCATTCTCTTTTGGTGAAAATTTCTATGCGTTGATTAAATTGTTTGCAGAATCAATCGGGTGTAGTACATTGAGTGTACTCAGGAGTACATGATGCCACCCGGTACAGTGTTTCAGAGGTACAACTTGCCTGCGGAGGGTACTGTGTCCATTATAATGGCTTATTCCTGTAATGGCTTCACCTAAAGTAATTTGATCTGAACATTGTGCGTATCAATAATGGTCATTTCTGTGAATACACGTCCTTGTATGTTACCACACTGTCTCAATGCGATGTGCAACTTGCTAGACGATGATATATCTTTTGCTTAACAGCGTTAATTAAAATATTTTGATCTGCGATTTGTACATGATGGCACAATTTGGAAAAGCTACTTGTTCTTAGTGTTTCTGTCTCATAAATTGCATAGAAAATGAATTCCTTAAATTATGAGTAAAATATAATCGATCTCAAAGTCATCAATGCAATGAAGAATAAAATGCCTAGTATAATACATTGTGGAACATTGATTTTCATGAAATCGATGCCGGAAGGCGTGACATCGTGGAGAAGTTTCTGAGGTAAAGTACTAAATATTTTTATTTGCTGATATTTATATTTTTCTAATTTTCCCAGCCCACATTTTTCGAGTCGCAAAGAAACTTAATTTACTCGCTAACATTCTTGTACTAGAAATTAGTCTCACCAGAAGTATAAACAAAACTGCCATATTTTCATTGCAAGAAAGCGGGAGTCAATAAAATTTTATGATTAAATGGCAAATGAAATAGAATCACTTTTCACAATAAAACTAGTGAATATTTTATACAAGGATCAGTTTGCACGATACCACAAAGTTATTCGCCGCTCCGTTGAGTTTAAGATTTAAGATGGTGAATCCGCGAAGAAACAAGACATTGCCTTAAAATTTAGTTTGAGGTAGCTTTTATACGATTTAATACCACTTTAAGTGTCTTTAGCGTCACAACTCCGTTGAGTTTAAGATTTAAGATGGTGAATCCGCGAAGAAACAAGACATTGCCTTAAAATTTAGTTTGAGGTAGCTTTTATACGATTTAATACCACTTTAAGTGTCTTTAGCGTCACAACTCCGTTGAGTTTAAGATTTAAGATGGTGAATCCGCGAAGAAACAAGACATTGCCTTGAAATTTAGTTTGAGGTAGCTTTTATACGATTTAATACCACTTTAAGTGTCTTTAGCGTCACAACTCCGTTGAGTTTAAGATTTAAGATGGTGAATCCGCGAAGAAACAAGACATTGCCTTGAAATTTAGTTTGAGGTAGCTTTTATACGATTTAATACCACTTTAAGTGTCTTTAGCGTCACAACTTTTTGTAAATATACGTTTAAATGCTCATTCATTCTCATTGAAATGTGCATTTTTATCTTCCATTATATTATTTCTTTGGTTTTCTCCTTCAAAACAGGATTGTTGAAAAATTAACTGGGACCAATCGTTAAAACTTGGCAAGTTTCGTTCAAATGGAACTTATGATAAGCCTAAGTATAGAAATCCTGTTTACTTTAAGTAAATCAGTAGCTCTTGTGATTTATCACTTGAGTAATTTGGAAGTTTATCCTGAAACTCATTAAAATCAAGTGATCATAGCTAATCTTTAGTAGTTATCTCACTTCAAATGTGTATAGGAAATCAACTGCTCAAATCTGTCACCCTAGCAGATGAAAAAATAAATTATAACGAGATATATTTTTCCACAAAGTTAGTCTTCTAGGAATCAGAGAGGGAGAAAAGGAAAATGTTGATAGAAAAGTCAGGCTCCGCGCTTCCAATTACTTATTGTTAACAGAGCGTGCCCTTCCAGGAGATAACTTTTGGGTATGTAGCGTAAATAACTCGTCTCCCGCCTTCTCAACTATTCGCGAAAACAGACTTCGACTTATCGAAGTCGCGATGCGGCGGAAAAGTTACCACCCCGTCTCCTTGCAATGTATTCGCTTTATTTTTTGTGCTATCCCTCGACGTATATATTCTTCCGCACTGCTTTCAGCATTGGAATTATTCAACAGCTGATTTTACACTCGTGCTCCTCGTGAGCGAAAGAAACGGCCTATTCATCTCGGGCGATCCTCATTAATTCTGTTTCCTCATAACGCGTCACTATGCAATGATACGGCGCCAAATCTTTTACCGAGTCACACTTTTTCGAGAGGAGACAATTTATTCTACCGGTAATTTATTCATCTGCTAAAAACTTTTCCCCCATTGTAGAAATGAATCACCCAGACAAGATCAAAGCTTTAACTTCGAGTACAACTCTGGTACAACTTAAGGTAGTACAACGTTTTCGCCTTCATTTGTTTCGTATGATCATCCTTCCTGCAGAGAGACGAGTTTACTAGCTAGAGGAGAATCTAATTTTACTCCACTCCGAGAAATTCCCCGAATAGGTCAATGCGTAGATCGGTACATGCAAAGGCCGAAGATTGCATTTCCTGCCGGGATCGTTTCATTGATTCCCTTCGTAGTAACGCAGTCGATTCACAAGACTTTTCAAAATCCGTAGTTTACAAGCAAACCAAAAGTCAGGAAATCCCAACCTGCGAAGGTTAGGGTTCTCCATGGCTGTGTATTGCAGCGTTATCATTCTCAAGACGTAATTTGGGAACTACGTTGCCACCTTCAGGGGAGAAGATTACCAAGTGTAGCGGAGGTGGTGTGGGTTATTTATACGTTTTGTGGTGTGACGTCAATAAAGGAAAACAAAACAGAAGAGGTGTGGCCGAGGGGTGGCTATGGGGGTTCAACCCCCCCACCCTATCAGAAGAGATCCCGCAATAAACGAAACCATGCGATAGGATGGCCCCTCGCCTTAGAAAGACCACTGAAGATTCTAAGAGTGAATATGATAAAATAAATTAGTTTATATTTTCATTACATTTTGGACGGAATTATTCCTGCCCCTGAATTGGAACAGAGTTTACTTATTGGCTCTAAACCTCCGATGGATAAATCCTGTCTAAACCCCTGGTCCCATTATAATGATTCATTATAATAATCCATTGATAATGTGCTTCCAGTATCTGGGTATGAATAATTTTTCTTAAGCGTAACGTTTTGAAGTCTTTTTCTCTTCTTAAATTTTCTCTGTAAGTTATAGGGCCATTTTCTTTAATGCGTTGTTCAAAGCATGATTTATTCATTTGATTATGTTTCAAATGAGCTGTGTTCCTCGAATCTCACGTCTATCTGTCCTCCTGTTTATTCATAACAGTATAAGCTAATTAATAACGGTCCATAGATCGCGGTTGATATCGCTCCCAGAAGTAGGATCCTTCCTCGAATCTCACGTCTATCTGTCCTCCTGTTTATTCATAACAATATAAGCTAATTAATAAGGGTCCATAGACTGCGGTTGATATCGCTCACATAACAGAAGTAGGATCCTTCCCGCGATTGTCTACGAAAATTCCCAACCAAACTTCTTTCGCTCGGGATAAATTAATACCGACAGCAGCAAGTGGAGCGAGGAGTTGCGTCTTCTTTCTCGCGGCCTAGGTTAATTCTTGCTTCAGACGAGCTCTCGACTAATTGGCGCCCCCCTTTCCGGAATCCCTTATTAATTCGATATCCGCCACGATGCGTTCAATAGCAGCGTCGCCCGACTCGTTCGCACTGCTTTCCGTTACCAATTTGAGATTCCATTATTTCCATGTACGCTCGACTCCTTGTATCACTTTGCCCTTTATTTTACGTAGGAATAATTTCCAGGATTTGCTTCGCCCGTGGAAGACGCCGAGAAAAGGAGCCTTTGTTTATGCTTCCAATGATCTCTCCCCAAAAGGTGTGGTGATAATGAAGCGCGTGGTGGGACATTGTCGCACTGTACTCTTACTTCATTTCTGAGGCTTGGATGCTATTAAGGCCCCGAATTAAATCCGTGAGAGGCACAAAAACTGTTTCGAAGGGCTTCGTAAATTATATATTATGTATTGGTTACATATTAATAAAATGGAATGTTCAAATGTTGCATAAGGATATATTGCTACGTTCAGTATGTAGATAATGCATAAAATTGTACTCTGTGGCATCTTTCCGGGAGTAAATATTTAACTGTCCTGCCACTTGTCGGGAGAGTTTCCCCATCAAATTGACACCGAATGAGCTGGCTCACTTAGAACTTATATTTATTCTGAAAATCATGCGTTTATGTTCGACAGGAAATACTGATAAGATATATATATAATAACGACCGTTATTCCTTTAGAAGAGAAAATTTCTCCACTCATAGGAGAGCTGGAAAGTGAAAATGATTTAAAAATAAATATATTAGATGTTTACTTTGCAAGTAGTTGAGTCAATGAAAAGAATGTAGAATTATATTTATATAAATACTACTTCCGTACTCCCTATATTTTGGTATACATTTCTTGACTAGGGCATCTCACCCGGAGGAACGGGAGTGGTGGCAAAATTGTACATACATACATTTATCGTTTTCTCTAAAACGAAAAAACGATTTTATGTAAAATAAATAGTTTTCTCTAAAGCGGAAAGCAGTTATCTTTCATTAGTTTTATTACTTGATTATTTCATCATTATAATGCTCCTATTTATAAAATGGTAATGAATATGATTCTTTTTTTTTAAAGGGATGAAAATCTTGCCGTAGAAAATCTACGCAAAGATCTTTCAGATATTACGAAATATCGTATTTTGCGTTCGTACTATATGCACAGTTAAGTTGTAAATTGTATAGCATATTTGTTGAAGAAATGGTCGTTCCGGTAAACAACGAGCTCTATCTTCGAGAGAGTAACCAAGCGTTACTACGAAATAATCGCTGAAAAAGATAATTACTTCTGGTTGTTCTTTCCGCAGAGCATTAGACTTGCGAACAGGATAGATTAGGTTAGGTCTTCGGTGCTGACACATCCCCTGCCTTCCCCCTTTGGTGGGCGGGGTATCTAAATATTTCCCTGTAAATCTAAATATATCCCTCAGATAGCCAATTGGATAGCGCATTCGTCTTCTGTCAAGCGATCCTGGGTTCTATTCTTGGTGGGGACCAACATTCATCGGTGTTCGCCTAGTATTATGTTGAAAATAGATGAATGTGTGGCAAACTGAATTGAGAGCTAGCGGGTCGTATAAATATGAAACAATACGGCGATGTGGAAGTAGATGCTCTGACCACGTGTCATATACTCACCGTAAATGCCGCCTTGCTTGGCTTCATCTCTTAAAGTTGTACCGTGCCATGGACTTTCCTTTTATAATTTTAATATCCATTTCAACTTAAAATTTTACAAGTAAATATATTTTCAGTTATCTAACACGCGAGATATCCGTGTAAAAGGTAGGACGATAGTTAAATTTACCGTGTTCGATATGAATTTCTAATTTGACATAAAAGAAGTAACGTAAATTATATTCAAATACCTTTGAAACTCTGAGTAAAATGTGATTGCACCCTCATAAATTTATTCTAGATGTATTTTTGGCAATTTTCATGTAGGAGTGTTGCATGTGTAGTAAACTAAAATAGAAGTTTCATAAGAGCGCCTGCGATAAAATTAGATTCGTTAATTCGATATCCACCTTATCTGTACCATCAGCACATCTATGAATTTTTAATGCATGTTTTATTGAAGCTACTTAGCTATATTTACGTACATTACTAAAAATTCGGCACTATATATGTTTCCGATTTGGATATAATTTAATTGGAACTTTCCCGTTTTTCTCATTGATATTTGTTATACGTTTCCCTTTCCACCGTTTCTCGTTATTCGCATGATTTAGCTTACCTTTTGAAATCTCTGGTCTTTACATTAATCAGGTATGGTAAGATATTGCTTTCATCTTCCCAGAAAATAGTGCTTATCTTTTCGAAGACATTTGCGAATCTTTCGATACTTTATGCCATTGAGATAGTTTAAATTCACATTCTAAGAGGATGGAGATTTCTAGTTGAGTAATGTTGTTAGTAATGATATTGAAAATTCACATTGATCTGTAAGATGTGTTGTAAAATAAAACGAACGCCGCGTTTGTATCGACTAAAGGCTGCGATTTGGATGAAGATATTCTCGGGCCAGTTTTTTAATCTATTCATTTCGTAATGTCATGATTATTAATCGGGACCTCTGCAAACTTGTTAGTAAATACCACGTCTTTGTTACTTTTCCTAAAGTGGCATCGCTGAACGAGTCCGGTTTTTCTTTCTGACCATTAAAATGTTATAATATTTTGAGATTTATTTTGTTTGATTTTTTTAGACAAGGTTAAACTGAATTTAAAGCGTGACTTGCGATATGAAAAAAAACAGTGATTAAAACATTAGACAGATAAGAAAACATATCAGATACATTCTGGGATATATAAAATACGGTTCAGATAAATTAAAATTTAAAGCAATTAAGTTAGTTTCTGAAACACATTCTTATTGTAAGTTCAATAATATACGGAAAATTAGATTGGTATTACTGAGAGCAGGGGTACATCAGAAGCACATAATAACAGCTTGGGGCTAAATTTAAAGATTGTAACCAATAGTCTCTCATTTACCTTGTAATACGAGCTAATTAATTCTCATCATTCGAGTATATTACCTAAATAGATATGTTTTAAGCGATCAAATATTTATTGATAAAACCCTTTCTTAAATTTTGAGATCAATGTGTGAAGGCACCTGCTGATGGTTCCACCGAAGCGAAACCGATCATAGAAATAAATAATTGTGGACATTTTCTAGGTGTACTTCCTTTATACCTTGGACTCTGAATAAATACTGGTAGAAACTCTGTGGGGAGGGACTAATGTCCGTCAGCCATCCCAATGCGTGCTCGCCTGGCTGGGAACCGAATTTTGGAACGGGGTAAATAACGGTTTCGGTTCGAGTTCTGGAATTGTGACTTTTTTTTGAGAGTTTTTCATGCCAAGAAATAACGGTTTCTTTCGATTTGGGTTATGGGTTCGGCTCCAGTTCTACGACCTGCGTCCAGTCCCTGAACATTTAACATTTACGTCCCCTCGGCTATTGTTCTATTCACTTAGAATGTTCAATAGGCCCACCGCATCCCCTTCTTCCAAACCCTATCCCCTCGCCGCCTCTCCCTACGTGATCTTCCTCTCCTCCTGAACCCTCTTGACCCTTGGGTAGCCTGGTGGGTGGAGTCTGCACACCCTCCATCCTTGTAAGTGCTTGTAACAGAAGGCACACGTCAATCGCAAGAGACCGTGCGAGGGTACAGACCATTCCGGAGGCCGCACAGACGTCCAAGGAAGCCCCCGGTGTCGGGTTAGTCCTCCCGCTGCTTAACAATCTCCTCAATGGTGCGGTGCGAGGCTTTTTTTCCACGCCCGTTGTCAGGCATTTGCCAGCTCCCTCACCTCTTCCCTCGCTCTCAACTCTTTTTGCATTCCCACCATCCAATTATGATGCTTCCCGTTTTGTTTGAAGGTTTCTTTTGGTGAAACGCTCTTGTTCCTCATAGCTCGGCACTCGACGTATATGGAACGAGACCAATTCAAATAACCGGGTGCTGGGGATTTAATTTAGAATTTCCTAGCTGAGTCTGAGTGAGGATGCTCAGCGGATAGAGTGGAATACTTTTGTTGGGGGAAGACAGAAATAATGGCGTGGCTTAATATGGGGTGGATTCCCTTTTCATCGCAGTTTGCGTGTTCGGTTGGAGAATACTCTTTCCCAGTGTTCATCAAGGGTGGAATACAAAAATTTGGTTAGGATTAGGTTTGATATTTTCTGTACCTGTATATATGGGATGCTTGGTGTTTTTATATTTTTCCGGTAGACGAACGTAAAAATGTTTTCGAGTCTGGTGTGCCAACCTATGGGTTCCTTAAGATCTATTCCGCTTTCTAGCAACTCTAAGATTATTTCGAATACTATTTTACGTTGAGTTAAATTAGCCCCTTCGATTTTTTGCTAGAGGAAACATTGAAGTTACTATTCCAACTCCTTGATTGACTTTAAATTAATTTATTTCAAATATCCTTGACAAGCGTTTGTTAACGAAGAGGACGAACGGTAGGGGCAATTGCCCTCTTTCTTAGGAGCTCAAACTTAAAAACTGAAAGATCGGTATTCAGCTGATAAAATGTAGACAGATTCAGCTAAGTAATCGTTCGTAAATAAACGGATTAAAGAGTGGAATTGTTTGCCTGAATATGTCTTCATACCCGCATCTAAGGAAAAAAGGAGGTTAGAAATTGCACAGTTTATTGAGATATAGAAATGTAAATCGTGTGAATGTGTTATTTATATTTAAGTTCAGTGTAATAAGAAGAGTGTAAAATATAGTGATTATCCATTGTATATTGTTTTTATTTACAAATAAGCGTATGTTATTTGTTTAAGCTGTAACCAGACTTATATCTAACCGCGGCCAAAATTTTTAAGTAAATAAATAAATTTTAATTAGGTTTTCCACGATAAAATGAACTTACACTAACTTAATTGGAGAGATCTGAGGTACACTTATTATTATTTTTCTAAAGTGAGTGATTAAAGAAATAGTATAAAATCATTCCCCCGCCTTTGCAAATCTATACTTTCAACTCCGTTATCAAGGAATGAAGTTATATATTCTCCTTTAATGCCGACTGCCGATTATATAAGTGGAAAAATATTGCAAGATTTATCTCTATAATTTTACTATCTCATTCCAAATTAAGTTAAACGTTCTTCTACCACAGATTTCCCGCATGATACAATTCAAAAGTATAAAATACAATAGTAAGAAGGTCATCACTGCGTGCGTTAGAGTTAATTAAATTGCGGATGAAGCACGTTGCATTCTGGTGTCGTAAAATTTTAAGTGCATTAGTGAATAACAAAATAGTCACGAAGAAGGTATTTCATAACGTTACGGTGTCGATCGAACCAAATTTGTTACGATTAATTATTCCACGAAGAGAGTACAATGAAAAGGTAAACACTTGTACAAATGAACAAATTTAACTAATGTTTGAATTTGTAGCATTAATCTTGATTCCATAAGTGTCTCTTGTTAGCCGTTAAAATTAATTTTGTCGAGGAAACCTAATAAACTGATAATCAGATAAACACTGAGCTTTATTTCTGACTAATGAAAACGTTAAAATGGAATTTACCTTAGGGTTTCTTATTTCATTTTAATGAAAGAATTCTACAAATTTACGCCTGAGTTACAGTATGCTTTTATTTTAAGTCTTAACTTCTCCAAAAGGAGAAAAGCTGATTACATTGTCCTTTCTCTTCCTAAGCCAATGATTTAATCCACAGATAGATTCATTTATGGATTTGTACACGTGTTTGTATTTTTAAAGCACACGATTGGGAAATAAATTATTTTGTATGATGGAATCCCACCAAGTATCATTTAATAAATGTAATTATAGCGTTTGTAAATCCTGCAGGACACTATCATTTTACTCATTTCATCATTTCTAAGTACCAAGATTGAAGCAGTATTCGTTTTTTTAATATGATCGATGGACGATAGTTAACGAGGTGGTAGGATATCGGGCGATTCGTTTTAAAAAGTAATTTTCCGGCAGATTACCTACTATGTTTGTTAAATATAGGTTATTTCTTTCATGTTTACAAACTCTTAAACATATTGAAAAGTGTAATGTGGGGAATGGCTCTGAATATACCGAAATTTCGAATTATTTTGATTCTGATAACATTTTATCACCAGTCTGGCTTTGCAGCTACGGAGTAGTCGATCACGTGAGGTGCGATTTTCGTTCTCCGCTTTTGAGTGAGCAAAAGAATTCTATTATCTACAGGCCAAATAATTAAAACTTTATTACAAAATCCTGGTAGTAATGGTTGGTTTAGGAACTAAGCGTATCCCTCCTAACTAAAACCGAGGATTAATGTTAAGAGTTTTTGTCAATACCAACCCAGCACTTCATGAATTCATGGCCACTCGGGAGCCATTTCGTCTTCTTGGCACTTCTGATCTCTCTCTTCACGGCTCACAAACAAATGAGCCTACTTCTCTCTGCCGATGGCATTTGGGTGTACCTCGACTACGACCGCAAGCGTTATTCCCGTCTAAATGATTCAACATCAATCATTCACTCCGTATCAACGCGACGAAGGGCTGTAAACAGTAGTGGAGAGGGCAGAGGGTCATTACACCGAATCACTAACTACCACTTTTACTGCTTCCACACCGCTATACCTCGCTCTTTCGCCTCTAATACTCATCCATTCCCTTTTCTCCATTACTTTTCCTTCAATTCCACTTACTGCATTCCACTTACCTTGTAATCCCTCCCCCGTTCCAATCTGCCATTCTTTTTACTTATTCCCTCTTTCTGCGTTGCACTCCATCTGCTCAACGCTTTTTTCGATTGCTTCCTACTTTTTCATTCGTCTCTCCATCTGCCACTCCGCTTTTTTTGGCTTGATTATGTTGGGGAGAGGAAATTTTCACGAAAAAAGCGAAAAGCCCAGGAAAAAGTAGATGGTCTACAAATGAAATTGGATGTTTGCTAATAAGTTGTCTGTTGTTTTAATATTAACTTTTCTCTTATCGAAATAAGTGTTGATTTAAGGAAGAGAGTGATTTTTTTACCGACGCTTTTATTATAATTGCTTATCTTGTGGTTGTAGATATATTTTTAAAAGTGCTTTGGCAGCTTCGTTCTTTTGCACTTATGAGTCCCCAGCAGGATTCGAGCCCGGAACTGCTTTCACCAAAGGCGGCACATCTCGTATATTGTATTCGTCGATGCCCTTTTTTGCGATGGAGATCCTTCCTGAAATTCTCTATCTCCTTTTGTGAATAAGTGAATACAGTAATACATTTATAAGCATACCATTTTGTTGATAAAGATATCTCTATCTAAACCGAAAACGTCTACTACAAACATACAAGTTTGTCTTGATTGACATTTGGGCATTTGCAATTTTATAAATTTGTTTATTAGACCGGTGAAAACTATGAAATGTTTACTATTTATAGTTGATGTATGAGGAAATCGACATGAATACACTTATCAAAATGCTCATCTAAAAGCACAAAAACATACGCTAGTAATCACTTCTTAAAGTTTCCTTGAAGAAAGGGTGATAAGAATGTTTTTTAACTTTGCATAAGTAAGTGTGCGCCTAAAACTCAAGGATAAACAGAAGTGAAAAATAGCGACATGACAGCGACTTGAACCCAGGTCACCTATTTTCCAGGTATTCTAACCATTAAAATACAACCCGTTTTCCTGTGTTTACAACCTGAAGGGGGTATCCTTTCCATCACTTTGTGTGGCCGGTGCTTCTATGAAGCCGAGACTGCGAACGATGCCACCATGTGGACGAACTCGCAACGTCCTTGCCCACAGTCTCCCGAATGGCTTGGAAAATGTTCTGCGGGATAGCTCAACGGACAGAGAACCCGAGATTGGGAGACCCGTGTTCGATTCTCGGTCCCGTCAGACTTTTTTCAAGTCCATTCTTCCTCGGGATTTTTCCTGGGTGCGCACCCTCTTGCGCAAAATTACCCTCGCCCGTTTTCCTGTGTACAAAGTAATATTGTGTAATGGCTATAATGCCTCCCCGGAAAGTGAGAGACCGGTGTTTGAGATCCGCTCATGTCGCCATTTTTCACATCTGTTTATCTTTGAGAGTACGGTTTCAGTTAACAAAGGATATAAACTTACGTTGGAACACTGTTTCACACAATAATTTACTTTCATTACAGCTGTCGATACCACAAGATAATGATACCAATAATCTTCAAAATTAATGAAGATATGGAAACTTAACGCAACGCTTTACAAAACAGATTCCTTTCAATGCAGAAACGATGTATTAATTAATTTTATTTAAAATAAAACATTTATAAATAAAGCGTTTATTCCAAACCACATGTTAATAGACACTACGTATCAATTGCTGCGAAGGTTGAGAGTGGGATGCTATTTCCCTCGTCGAAGTTTGAAATTTTTAAAATTGAATGTATATTCCAGTCTATGGTTTTCAAATATCATCTTTCTCCCAAATCCCATGTAACGGATGATATAATGGAATATAGTCGTCTTCGTAACAATTGTTATGATTTTTTACTTCTGAATTCGGAAATTTCAATGAGTACCTACTAATAGTTCCATAATTTCTTACTAGGTTGCAGAGATTTCTTCCGAGCAAGGGAAATGACATTTGGTTTTGCATTTAATCCCTTGATTGTTTACTTGTCAAGTTGCATTCATTTGCTGAATTTTTCCGGAACCATCAGATGTAATCATTGTATGAATAGAAACTGATTTTGTAAAGTTTGACTAAATATTGTCCAGAGAAAAGTTCGTTTATTTCCATTCCTGAAATCGAGTTTCACAGAGTAACAGCTTCAACACTTGATTATGTATGCAACGAGGAGTAAAGTCAAAGATAAAAGAAAATCTCATAGCAAAGCATGAAACTATGAAAAAGGCTGGAATGGACTGCGTGCCAGATTTAATTATCCAAGTTATGTTTGACGTTGCAATATTTGTATAATAATCAAGAAACGTGAGCAGAAAACAGACACAGCGATACACTCATTCGTTAATAAGAGTATCAGAGGATGAAGCGCTTTACTTGACGAAATTCTCATACCACTGCCGAAAATTCTAAAAGTGTTTAAAAATAAACTAAATTAGATCTAGATTTATGTATTTTTTATCATGTGACTTTACGGCTATCTCCTCATCTTCTGCATTTTTATTACGATGTACATACACTGTTTAATTTAAAGCTACCTTTCAAGTTTCCAATAAGTTTCAATGTATTATTTTATATTGTATTTGTTAGCATTGAAATATCTATTATGCACATGGCTATATTGATAATCTACCATATATGTTACATTATTTTACAGTTTTCAGTTATTTTCCTGTAGACAGGNTCGACTTTGTGGTAATAATTGTTCATAAATACGTGGTAAACTTCCATTAAATCTATTTATTCCTGCATTAAAGGTTGAATCAGTCTTTGCCATTTACTTCTATGGTAGATACGTTTATGTATATTTGTCAAACATCATCAAAATACATGTTTTTAATGAGGAAGTCTCAAAATGTAAAGTTTGATTTCTGAAATTAAAGTATAATATAAATGTATCAAGAAATTGCGATAACAAATGTATTCCAGAGCGTTTGTAAAAAACTCGGATGACGGAACTGGTATTTTATCCATGGTTGCTTCTACCTTCTAAGCAAGGCAGTTGAGTGGTTTATAAACAAACCGGAGTGTAGAACACCTGAGTTACAGTCCTAGTAATATCGGTATTTTTCACTTCGGTTCTCCTTAAGAAATGAATTTATTCTTGTGAGTTCTATCTTTGGATGTAGTATTTATTGTATCATTGCAACGAAATCATGTACTACTCCTCATATTTTCACTCATAAAACTGTCACTATGTATGCAAGACTACACCTTTGGAGGAACTACTTATCGAGAACGTAGGGCTTATATTCAACTTTCTGCGTAGTGAAATAAGTCACTTATAAATACAATTCTTTTCAAAGGCAAGGTTACTATTCAAAATGTCACTGTAAAAGAGGAAAATTTTATTGTAATTATTTTAACATTCCTAAATCTCAGAAATGTTTAGCTGGATGAATTATTATTTAAGGCAATTGATTCGATTTTAATTCTCAACTTTTACTGTATAACTTTTTAATATATTAATATTAATACAGAAAGTTTAATGTTAATCTGGCAAATGTGTTTTCTTAATGGAAAACTGTGTAATATGTTACCTTTTAGTGTATGACTTTGCCTGTATTGCATTGCGCTGGGTAAGGTTTTAGGAAGGGTTTCCCTCCCATCTTTGGGCGAATGCTAGGCAATCAAAATAAATGGTTAAGTTATTCTCCACTCCAGAGTTGCCACCTGGCTAGAAAATCTAATCGCAGCATAGTCATAAAGAAATAATTTGTTTTCTTTGGAAATCATTCAATAGATCGTATCTCTTTGCTTCTTGTATCTCGTATCTTATGCTGTGGCAGCAAGAGGGTACCTTGATGCATGAAACGCAAGATGATGAATTTCGGAGTAATAGCTCCTAATTGCTATTATATTTTAATTTATGGGAATAATTTGGGTCCATTCTTCAGAGATTAGACTTTAACATGCCTTAAGCAGTAACTGTATGATAATGCACCTACGAAAGTATCTGGCTGGCGCTAGTTACTCAATAGATATAGTCATCCGAAGGAGCTCCTAGCTGGAGGCATAGCTTGGGGTGACGCGAAGCTCGTCTCTTACATCGAAGTTCAAGGAAGTGGATTATTCAATGACATGGAATTGCTTCTGCAATTACATTGAGCCCATTCTTCTTACCTAGTATATATGAAGATACATACACAGCCGTCTCTGGGTTCCAGGAGGCCCCGAGCGACAGGGTTGCCGCGGAGCCCTACTGAAGAGAAAAACTTACTCATTTTATTTTTGAAACACTGTAGGAATATATTTTTTAAATATTTGTCAAAGTTGAGATAGATTTTTGAATAATGATAAGAGCATTGCAAATTGAGGTCCCTTTTTTAGGTATAACACACTTATTATTATCAATCATTTTCATGTATCAATCGCATCAACTTTCTCACGTTCGATTATCAAAATGCATAAACTGTTCGGTCTGTTTTTGAAAAAGTTCGATCTTAAGAAAATTTCTTATAATTTTAACTTTGAAATGGAACTTCTAGACGATACCACTGTTTCTGGCATTGTTAGAATTATTCTTGAATGTATTATTAGTGTTCTCTGGTGGAAGGCTGTTATTTTCTTGTTGCCGTAATTTTCCATCGGTAAGATCATCCAAAGCATCTTACAAGAGTTCTTTTGATATGAGGAAGATAATAGTACAAATACCTCACAATTTTTTGCCCTATTTCTTTTAGAGCAATATCGCTCATTTTTAAGAGTCGGAGTCGTAATTATAGCCATAAATCCGGTATACTATTTTTGTTAATTATGCTTTCACGTAAATGTTAGGAAAATTTTCACAAAGTTTCGGGAAGTTCTTGCTGCGGTTTTTCGTCGAATTAGAGATATAATTCTGTCTATGACCTTACCGCGGTAGACGTATACATATAATTCTACCTCCAACTCAGTAACAAACTTTTCGTTTTCTTTTCCAGGATATAATATTTCATTTATCGGCTTTTTCTGTCATGCTCCTTACTTTGCGAGGAAAGAATCACTACGCAAAGCATGTTTCTTCTGAAAGAACTTTCTTATAATGTTATTCAGTACATTTTTTCCTCCTTTCTTCGTTGATTAGCCTTTCTCTTCGCTGGAGATGAAATATAAAATGAATCACTCTATTAACGCTCGGTTAACAACCTTACAATCTGCGTAAATTTCACATATTTGATGTTGTATAAATACTAACGTCTCCTTTTCCCTTTGAAGACTTGGTTAATTTTTTTATCATCGTCAATGATCGTGAATGCAACGATATTTTGCAAAGGTTAATTCCTCTGAGTTTTACCGAAAATTTTCGTTTTCACGCTGTAGTAATATCTTTCGCATTGCTTCGACAACTGAGTTACTTTTGCATGCGTGGGCTGCCTCCGGGAATCGAACCCGGGACGACCTTCACCAAGGCAAACGCGCTACCCACTAGGCTATTCGAGATCCGATCCCGCATTCGCATTGCTTCGACAACTGAGTTACTTTTGCATGCGTGGGCTGCCTCCAGGAATCGAACCCGGGACGACCTTCACCAAGGCAAACGCGCTACCCACTAGGCTATTCGAGATCCGATCCCGCATTCGCATTGCTTCGACAACTGAGTTACTTTTGCATGCGTGGGCTGCCTCCAGGAATCGAACCCGGGACGACCTTCACCAAGGCAAACGCGCTACCCACTAGGCTATTCGAGATCCGATCCNTGTATTATAATATGAAATATATTCAGATTCGACTTTGTGGTAATAATTGTTCATAAATACGTGGTAAACTTCCATTAAATCTATTTATTCCTGCATTAAAGGTTGAATCAGTCTTTGCCATTTACTTCTATGGTAGATACGTTTATGTATATTTGTCAAACATCATCAAAATACATGTTTTTAATGAGGAAGTCTCAAAATGTAAAGTTTGATTTCTGAAATTAAAGTATAATATAAATGTATCAAGAAATTGCGATAACAAATGTATTCCAGAGCGTTTGTAAAAAACTCGGATGACGGAACTGGTATTTTATCCATGGTTGCTTCTACCTTCTAAGCAAGGCAGTTGAGTGGTTTATAAACAAACCGGAGTGTAGAACACCTGAGTTACAGTCCTAGTAATATCGGTATTTTTCACTTCGGTTCTCCTTAAGAAATGAATTTATTCTTGTGAGTTCTATCTTTGGATGTAGTATTTATTGTATCATTGCAACGAAATCATGTACTACTCCTCATATTTTCACTCATAAAACTGTCACTATGTATGCAAGACTACACCTTTGGAGGAACTACTTATCGAGAACGTAGGGCTTATATTCAACTTTCTGCGTAGTGAAATAAGTCACTTATAAATACAATTCTTTTCAAAGGCAAGGTTACTATTCAAAATGTCACTGTAAAAGAGGAAAATTTTATTGTAATTATTTTAACATTCCTAAATCTCAGAAATGTTTAGCTGGATGAATTATTATTTAA
Organism: Ladona fulva; assembly: GCA_000376725.2. NCBI lineage: Eukaryota > Metazoa > Arthropoda > Insecta > Odonata > Libellulidae > Ladona > Ladona fulva. Next base: position 362,473 of record KZ308769.1, on the reverse strand, counting down.
GGCAATTGATTCGATTTTTACTGAAAACTCGTGGAAAATTAAATGAAAAATCTCATGAATTATTCCCATTATAGGTTGAATTTCATTTCCTAACTTTCAGCAATACATATATTTTTCAATTTTTAACAGAAAAGCATTTAATTGAATTCATTGCATCCATAATGTGGGTTCTCGCAATTAGGAATTTCAATTTGGAAGTAATTATCCGGTTCTGGGATTGGAATTTTTCAAATTCCTCGACACGGTGATTTCATTAATATTATTTTCATTCACTATGGATTTTCATGGATTAAAATAGCCTGCAAAACTTGAGTGCACCGCATTATAACGTGTTAAGCCAGATGAAAATATTTGACGCATGTATGATGGAATTCGGTGATGATGAATGTGCAATATTTAAAGAGGCAAAGGGCACCACTTAATTTCTCCATGAGTTTCAATGACCGTTTTCTATAGAATAAATACCAGGAAAGGAATAAATGTGTGTGAAATGATAATTACATTCTCGTTGTACCAAACGATTTAACAATATGTTACATTCCAGGTGTGCAAATTAAATTGCGCGATTTTTCTATTTCATAGATTTCTTCGAAATATTATAAATTCGTGCAGGAATTCCATTTAATATAATGATATCGCTGGAAAAAGGACTTCCTTGTGCTTATTGGGATGACCTTAGGATACGTATCCCACATTCTCACTCTTCTACCAGTATAATCCTTTAGCCTCAAGCTCAAGTAGTGTTTCTACTCCGACAATACTGTACCCTAAAGTCACTAGAAGTCAGTCAACACCCTGAAGTCTTGTTAGTACTAGTCAGCTACTTTCTTTCAAATCACATGCCTTTTGTAGATAGTCAAAGCTTTAATAGATAGTCAAAGCTTTAATAGATAGTCAAAGCTTTAATAGATAAGTCAAAGCTCAAATAAAACCGTAAACTTCGAAAGCGTAAATCACGAGGCGGTGATGGCCCTTGAATGCTGCGCTTTGGAAAAAGGAGTTCTCGTGATTATACACGTTCTCGTTCCTAATTTTAGATTTTTCTCACTTTCGAGACAATTCCTCATCAGCAGAAAAACTAGTTTAAAGAATCGATATCCGAATCCGAGACCGTTCCAATAAAAATCAACTATATCGTTTTCTATAACCTGCCAAGAGTCTAAGCACAATGTTGGTCTGCTCGTGCGATTGTTGGTGTTTCAGCCCCATGGTTTTCCCTAAGCGTTTTACCATCATTCACCCTGTAGACGAAAGCTTGGCACTCCATATAATATTCAAAAGGAAAATCGCCAGGTGCCCCAAACACGTCAACTGAAAAACGCACTGGAAATATTGGGAAGACCACTTCGTAAGTTCCGAAGCGTGCTTACCATTTACCCCGCAGAGTTTTTTGGATCTCCAGCTGTTATTGACGTTTTCACAAAGTGAAATATTTTAACTATGGCCTGATGCGTTGAAGCTAAATTTTTGAATTTGACAGGTAATGAAAAGTTAAGTAGGCCAAAGGTGGCATGAAAAAGTAATATTTACATTCTCCCTCTTCACCAAGAAACGCCTTAAGAACTTCCCTGGCAGATTGTGTTTTCGTATCTAGCTGTTTTCTTCGCAAAATTAGAAAATCTAAATTACTATGTATGTGACCTACTATATTTTGCTGCGTTATTGTGGTTATGCAATAAATACAGAGTATGTGAGGGAATTTAGTAAAGGGAAAAGTATTCCCAATGATCAGGCTCAAGCTTGGTAAGTGATCATTCTGACATTTAATTTGGCTAAGAAGTGCTGTAGTAAAGTGTTAAATAACTTCTGTTGAAGAATGTTATTTCATATTTTTAACTACTCATTGCCGAGCCGTGTCTTATAGTAATGGGACGATTTATCAGAATCGGGGAACAAAAATATCGGAATTTTTTTGAACGTCAGAATAGGAGAGATTTTATCCTAATTTCATAGTACTTCTCATTGTATCTTGTATGTTTATTTTCCGTTCCTATAAAGATTTTCATAAAAATATTTTCTTTAATGTGCCTAAAAAGACGTCCCTTTTTTATCCAAAGCGATGGTAATCCCTACAAAAGACGTTCTTCATTGGTACCTTATTACACTTCTTGTTTTTTTTTTCTGTTTTCCTTAATGTACGTATCTTTATGAAGAGTGGAATAAAAATGTAATTATTATTATGTACTAATCTAAAAAAAATCTTTTTATGCTTATGTTTAACACAGTTTTGTATTTTTAGTACCTGTGATGACTAGATAATAACTTATCGATTTTAAACATCAGTAAGAAAACAATATAGATCTCAATTTTGCCCATATATAGTGTGTAACATGGAATTTTTTTACTTATTCTTGTGTAGAAAATGGAAGTTTCGAGTTTATAGACTTCTCGAACCTTACATAAAGAAAGTTTGTCCATTTTTTTTTCGGTTTCAAATATATCGGATCCTTATTGGAACTCTAGAGAAGTATTTGAATTCGTATTAGATTTGGTGAAATTTTTCGTATCGTTCCACGACTAATATCAGTGAGATATCACGGATTTGTATACAAACCTCAGTACTTTTGGTAGTTACTCATTGAATGTGTGACAGTGAAAGACGATTAAGCGCAATAAAGACTACACAAAATTAAGAGGAGTATGTAAAAATTGTAATTATTTATTGCACCAAAGGGAGACGATTGCCTTCCCGCCTTGTTTATTTTAAGGAACACGCAATTCACCTAATATAATACAAGGGGAGTCAACTACAAACTCACAACAAAGTTTTTCTATCATAATGGAAAGGAAAACTTGTTTAAATTTGTACATAGAGGTGTGCGCCTTAAAAATAAAGGACAATTTTTTCACGTCTGTTTGTCCTTGGGTTTTCTACGATGACTGTACATGTAATAGTCTGAAAGAGCTTTGTAAATTAAAAATAAGAAAGTTAGAATATTGTTATTTTAAAGTGAATATGAAAGGAAATTTTCCATAATCACACCTCCTACGCAAGTTTCTGGATGCACTCCTAATTAGATGTGGATCTCGAATTGCGTCACATTGGTCAATAATTTCATTTTTAACGTATGTATGATTATTACCAAAAGTGGTAATTCTGGGGCTGATGGGAGAATAGAACATATTTTTTGCTAAATCCTGAGATACTCATTAGTAGTAGTAGTATTGTTTAAAGTGCTTCGACGCTTAGGTTTTTTCACACGTAGGCCCCGACCGGGAATCGATCAAGGGACCGCTTTCACGAAAGCCCTAAGAGATTCGGGTATCCTCAAAAAAATGTATCATCTCTCACGACTTCTATATTCTATTCTAATTCTATATTTTCGGTTTAGAACTGACGATAAACATATGTTCGAAACCGTGGTCGCCATCTAAATATATCTTTTACGGAATTGTGCAAATATTGCCATTTTACATTTGCATCAGATATCCTTATCTCAGCTGTCCAGTACTATATCTAAATATGTACATCTACATCCATTTAAATAACCTACAAACCGCCTTTCAGCGCGTGGGTTATTTAAAGATACTTACTTTTTAATGCACAATTGCTTACAGATTTTGCTTTGAATGATTTACAAACTTTACTTTGAAAAATAAATAGAAGATGCGGTATCGCTCCGCGTACAATAAAACAAGAAAACAGAGTATGGTTTTCAGTTAGATCAAGGACCAAAAAGGAAATAACATGAAGTTGCTAATTGATCGAACTCTAATGGGTAAAAAATGGAAATTTTTAAAATATAACACTGCAAGGGGTCCTGGGAACTGACGGTGCTTTTCCTTATATAAATTTCACGTCTGAAATCCTCGTGAATATATCAACGATACATTTTTAACGAATCGGTCGGTATAACGAGCTCGAACATGTTCGAGTAAATAATTGACGAGAGTTATCGCTCGCGCGGTTATATTTACAGTAGTCGCATTTTGTTCGGATTTCCGACAACTTTTGATATTTCGTGGAAATACAGAAACTTCGAAATCCATAACAAGCAAAGTTTCGGCTATTTTCTTCTCTCATTATGCAATAATTCTAGCAGGAAGTTGAGGATCCGTAGTGTCGTACAATACAAATGTATTTGACGCAAAAAAATGGAAAATATCTCTCGAAAACGCCCACTCTTCCCGAAAAAGTCGCTTTTTGGCGGGCGTCGACAGCGATAATTCCATCGCCGGCAAATGTTTCCGGCAACTCAATCGACAGTTTTAAGTGGCTGCGGATGAGGAGTTGTTTGTAGGATATAAAAAAAATGTACGTTTCGAGTTTACGGTTTCCGCCGTTCGTGAACGAATGCTGGGAAGTGCTCTTTGTTTATATTCGGCAGAAAAAAGAACGGGGGTTGTTGGAGTAGAGATGGGGTTGGCGGATTGGCGATGGGTGGTGGAGAGCCATAGAGGGATGCTGACGGATTGACTTCGATTCCACCGCGTAATTGGTGGCTATCCGTTTGAATTCCGGCGACTGAATTAGTACTTGACACTCATTCCGTTATGAGGTGGAGAAATAAGAGGTTAGCGACGTGTACTACGAACGCTAGAGTTCCCAATTATCGATAGAGATGATGGAACCACTTGAAGAGTCCTCATGTCTCATGCCAGGCTTCGTTTTTATTGCTCGGGAAGAGATTGACGTTGATCAGGAGCCCTCGTGTATATCAATCGGTTTCGTTCTTTTCGGCTTCCTGAAATTCCACGTAATTGGATTTGGTCGGCGGAATATGCGGATGAGATTCATCGCGAGAGTTCCTCAACCGCTAATTCCGAAAAATGTGCTTGAAACTCTCTACGCAACGTTCGGTTCCGAATTTTCCGGATTTTTGAGCGCAAGGGATCCAAAACCAAATCTTTTACGTTTGATAGTTTATCAATGTGAATAAAACAATACAAAATTGGTTTCACGAGGTGCGTTCAATTTCTAATATCTCAATTTTTTTCTGAGGGAGTCTTTGCCCCAGAAAGTTGAAACTTCTGTTACTCGTCGACGAAATCTCTGGAAGACTCATATTTTTCACAACGTGGTCGCCATGATTCCGTGATTGCTGAGAAATTTTCCTTGGGAGTGTGTTTTGTCCTCCAGAACATCGCTGGGATATGGAGGTGCGTTCAAGCTCTAAGGTCTTCAAATTTTTACGCACCGCATGGCGCTGCCATCTCTCTTACATTTCCTAAAACGGATTTCAGATACACCTACATTAATACCCTGCAAACTCCCTTTCGGTGTGTGGCGCGGATTGTATACACCGAGCGTTTGAGTTACTTCCTTAGCTTATTGTGGTCGCGTATCGTTCGCGGAAGGAATGAGTCCCTAAAACGAATTGCCATCGCATTTATTTCTCTTATTTTACGGTCGGCTCGGCCGAAGTAGTAGGGGGGTGGCATGCTATGTAACGATGACTCTTCCGCAATTACAGTCTAGCTTCTAATCCCCTTTCTTCAAAGGTTCCCTACCTGCGGCTGAGAGCATTTTCACAGAGCTTGCGTTTTTATCGTAGTATTATTTTAGATATTGTATCGCCCTGCGCTACTCTTCCTCGCGAGTAGTTCGTTCTTTTTGTCTTGTTCTCGTAAATGGTTTGTCCACAGCTACATTATCTTAACTGTAGGTTATATTGTCGTTGGATTAAAGGATGGTAATCTACTGATTAATCCATCGATTAATTTGTGTTAAATATGCTGATTGCTTGTACTCGTCAAGAGCTTAACCTATCCTTTCCCATTTGTTCTTTTCGCGACATAGAATAACAACTAATTCCATCGTTTTAACTTTTAACGGTAAGCCGTGCGGAATGGGAACGGGAGCCGCACGCAAGTTGAATCCCAAACAGTGTGGAAAGGACGTGGAATGGTAGTTCTGTGGTTAGAATACCTACCCGGAAAGTGGGAGACCTTGGTTCGAGTCCCAGTCATGTCGCTATTTTTCACTCTTGTTATTCCGTATATCCATCGCGATGCATCGGAATCACATATGGTCTAGAACAGAGTTTCCCAAACTTTTCCTTCGACGGAACACTTTATCAATTCTATGATATCAGCGGAACACCTAGGTTACTTTTTCTGTCAGTAAATATTAGCAATAATTGATTTCATTAAAGTAAGAGTCAAGGGTTTACTAAAAACACAATCTTCTCATAAAATCAAGAACCCCTGATTTTTGAACATGTTATAACTTCATTCAGAACTGAAATTCATACAAGAATTATCATTATATTTAAATTTCCATGGAACACTTACCAGCTCTTCCTGGAACACAAGTGTTCCGCTGAACACACTTTGGGAAACCCTGGTCTAGAATATAGAGTTTTGTAACGTGTTCTTTCATTTCCTCTTACATTTCTTACCGTATTTTCCGATCCATAAGACGCACCGTGAATTTTCAGGTGAACGAAACAAAGATTATACACATAAAAAAGTAAGCTGCGAATAAAAAACGAGATTCTTGAAAAAGCATCAATTTAAGGAAGAATGTAACAAAAACACAGCTTTTATGAAAAGGCTTCCGGGGCCATAAGAAAATAAAACACAAGAGTCAAAGCGCAATATTGTTTTCAGTTACTATTGTATGGCAATTCCTAGCATCAGAAAAAAATTCTACACTCGGCTCATTAGACGGAAACCTATTTCAGATTAAATTTTTTGCGGGAGAAAGTGCGTCTTTTGGGTATGGAAATACATTATAAAATCCTGACCTGGAGTAGTACGACATAAGTCTTAACTTATTGCTAGATTTCTGCATTTTTAATGTCTTAAGGAAAGCAGAACCGGTAAATCTTACGTGCGGATTTCCAATGCCATAGTCAACGATCGTGAATGCTGAAGGTGTGTATATGAATGGAGTGTATATAGGAGCATAATTGCAGTAATATATGTAATGTATCTATTACTAAACGAATCATAGTAAGGGGCTCTTTCACCAGGAGACGTTGAGGATATTTTCAATGTTTATGCATTCAGGTTCATAACTCAGGAACAGATAATATCCAATGATTTCTGAATGATGAACTTGTATCAATAAATCTTATGAAATATGTGTAGGCAATATTAGCTTTAAAAGAAAAGGTTATGCAACCAGATGATGGTTTAATGTTACGGATGTTTTGCGTTAATATGGACGATTGAAGATATAAATGCACGCGATCCTACAATTTGCACGGCAAATATGTAGTTCGTATGTAACAAAATTTCCCTTTAATTTAATCGGTCACCCAAAATACATTTTAGAGAGTTTCACTGTATTTATATTAAAACGTACCAAATAAAAATTGTTGTTATACTTACGACTCCCTCGAACTCACGCAGTGGGCTGCCGTGAGAATGAACTTTTCAGAGATGAGGGTCCCTCCACAGTTCCATGTTATATCTTTCTCGTCACCGTAACCAATGGCAGCCTATTTGGTCAATACGTTGATTATTTAATAACCATACACCCAAAATAAATTAGTTTCTCAAACTTATGTACGGCAAATGCCCGCTGAATTACATATGCTATTCGTGAAGCCATTCGTGGAGGTTTAATAAATACGAACAAATCGAGTCTTATCGTAGTGTTCTGTGTGGATGTGACAGGAAAGTAAAAACAGTGGTTTAATAAA
>KZ308769.1:309576-345421 GCA_000376725.2 Ladona fulva | reverse complement strand
ACATAAAGATAAAATTCAAACATAAGGGTAAAAGAAATATTCTAATTACAGTATATAAAATATTGCTAAAATAAACTAATACATAAAACTTATCATAGATACTTATAAAACTACAAAGATTTGGGTTGTGGGGAAAAACTCCTCAACTGAAGGTTTTTGGAGAGAAACCCACCATGCGGGAAAACACCCACACAAGAAGGGGGGCGAAAAAACCCGCGAAAATACAGAGGTGATAAATGCACTATACTTATAAAACAACAAAGATTTGGGTTTTGGGGGAAAAACTCCTCAACTGAAGGTTTTTGGAGAGAAACTCACGATGCGGGAAAACACCCACACAAGAAGGGGGGCGAAACACAAGAGGTGATGAATGCACTACAAGTAGATAATGATGCAGGTGATATTCAACAAATTTGTATCGTCACTAATGGTATATCGGCACATGCGTCCCTCGTCGGATGTGTGATAAATGGTGTAACTCTGAAAAAGGGGGAAAGAGAGAATGTAATCTGGTCTATAGAATAGGTGAATATCTAATAAGTCACATATGCTTAATATGAAATATGCTTAGTGTCAGTTTTATCCGAACATTTTTCATTTTTAATGGGCCTCTGGGTGTTTTTATAGTTTTTGAGTGTTTGTTCAGGATTTTCCTGTTTTTACTATCTAGGATTATCGAGAGTTTTTCAAGTCTCATTAGTTGCAGTAAGGACTTCTTGGTGCAATAGAGTACTTTGGTAGTTTTCATGGTAGATTGTGATGTTTTCTAGGTTTTTTGAGTTGTTCAAAGGTTTTTAAGAGTATATTCATAGTATAAATTAGAGGTGGACAGAACCTGCGACCTCCTCTTCTGTAAACTAGGTATTTTTTGCAAACAACCGACATGGTTTTACCCTTAATGGAGCCCTGCCTCTAACAAGGGAACCTTGACTGCTGCGGGAAACGACCTTCAATGACTCAATCAAGAATAGCATTTTTGTCAAATTATAAAAGCCATCACGTTCCAGTTCGTCCTAACATTTCCTAGTTTCTGAGTAAAACGAATTTTTAAATTTTGAATAAGAACTAACACATCGGTGTGGTTATCAACGCTAGCCATGCTGTAGAGGTTAGTGCGCAAGGCTACAAGTTAAAGTTCTTTAGCTTGAACCCTGGCTGGAGACTTTTTTTTCTTCCTCAAATTTTATTCCTTTTTCTAAGCATTTTATCATTTTAAACTTTACATTCTCTTTATGAAGAGTTTATCGTTTTTACGCTTGTTTAATTTTTGCTGAATTTACTTATAACCTATCCGATAGATAAATTATTCATCGACGGCGATGTTTTCAACGCAGATTCTGCGATTTAATTGTACGCTCCTATTTGGAATCACTTCTCCAAATTCTAACGACCACCGCCAAAGTTTGCTTTGAAGAAGGAAGGGGATTCTCGCAACAGTCAAGGTTCCCTTGTAAGTCCAGGCTGAAACAGTGGAATCGAACAAGGAACCCGGGTTGGACATACCTTTGTGCAGTTGGAAACGCACGGAAAAGCTACAGTGAAATATATCGATATGATTGAGACTCGAACTCGAGCCTCCTTCTTTCTGGGATGGCGATTCATCTAGTAAACCACTATTAAATTGACTCGGCATGGTGATGTGAAGGTTCGATTACTTATCCGGAAAGCAGATCTGATTTCTAGTCCCAGTCATGTTGAAAATCTTCACTTCTGTTTCTTCCACTGGATTTTATTTTCAGAAATATATATTATGTCGTATATTAATATCCTCTATTATTATTGGTGGAAATATACTGGAAAATGTTACCTTGTGTTTATTCAGCTACTATTACTATTTCACTTAGAAAATTTACTATTAATCTAGCTATCAGGTAGCAGAAACTCGTTTTCTTACGTACAATTTCGATGTTGAAAATATTATGAATATGTGGAGTACGTAACTCCTGTGCTGTCTTATTGTTTCGAACATCACTTAATGCAACTTGTAAACAGAAAAGTTCTTCTCTTTGTTAAAATTGTATGTGCTTTGTTATAACCGTTGTTAAAAGCGCATGATTATGCTGAATGTCATAACATTTTGAGGGGAAGCTTACTATTAGTCATCCATTTAACCGGGAATAGTATGATTTGATTCGCTTCGCGCGCCCTCTAAAAATATCGAAATCGAGACCAAAACTACCGATAATTATTTTTCGAATGATTGATAAACAATAATGTGCTGCGGTACATAAAATTCAATTATGTTAGGAACGAATCGGAATTATGAGAGATTTACCTCCTATGGGGAGTTTGTTATATAATTAAGTTCTTTATTTTCCTTTACAAAATGATAAAAAATCCTATTAAAAAAGAAAAACGCTCTAGTCCTCCTGAGTCTGGGTGCTCGTCTAGATGTGCTATATTTTACTGCAAAGACAAACTAGGAAATATATTGTGTATATTATAGAATAATATGAGCAAAGAAAAATCCACAAACAAAAATACATAAAATACTACAATCTAAGATAACATATATACAATCATCAGTGATAAACTACTTATAAATCAATTACAAAAATATCAGTAAAATGCTACATATTGTGAAATGTCGACAAAACATAGATCATATAAGATACTACATGCAGTTAAAACCATAGCAACAGAAAAGTCAGTAAAAATCATCACACAAAGAAAACTAAAAACTAGAATAGATATAAGTAAAAACAAAAACAATGGTAATATAAAAACACTGTTCAGAACGATAACATATCTTATGAATCTAGGGATCTATTTATACAGTTTCATTTGGAAGGTATCTCTTGATTTTTAACTTTACTACTCCCATTTTTGTAGTTATTTCAGATTATTTGATAGTGTATTGAATAGCATTGGCACTTGAACATCTAAATTATTTTTACCGTAATGGTTGCTAAATAGTGGAACTCAGTAGGCTCGTTGACTTCGGCTTTCCACAAAATGTTCCTTCACCTTCAGTTCCTTGTGTACAGTGTTAAAATAATCAACTGTTATAATCACATACTTAATTTATCAAGTGGTAATATATCCAGAGAATTCTACGTTTCTCTGAAACATACGATTTCTGAACTGAAGTCTTCATATTTGACTCCAAGGATTTATACATATTTTAATAATATTTTTGAGCATTAATTAGTGGATTAGTAGCAGAGTTGGAGTAGTCTCATAAAATTCCAGAATTTGGGTGTCTCCCGGTTCCATCGGAAATATGTAAATATCCAAAATGTGTTGATTAATTGAGCAATTATTTGCTCTTTTCATTACACGTGTTCTTTTATGTTTTAAATGTGGTACTTTTGCAAGTTCTCTCAGATTTCCGCATTTAGTAATTTAATCCGTTTCTTTGTTTGGACATTCTCGGTTTCGAGGGTGATAACCTACCTTCAGCTCACCATCCCAAAGCATCCTTCTCATGTGTATCCCATTATTTTCCCTCCCTCTCCTCGTTACACCCCCCGCTTCCTTCCCATCATCCTTTTCCTCTCTCTCTCCATTGTCTTCTGCTTTCCCCTCCAACTCGAACTCTCTCATCCGTGAGTTAATTCACGCCTGTAGATTCTGCACATGTGCATCCTGCACGTGTACTAAATAGTTCCCCCTCCGTCGACCACTTCCCTCGGGGCCAGTGACGTCGTAACGAGCTTCCCTTAGGTTCACCCGAAGAATCGTCTCCTTGACATCCCCCCGCTACGGGGCGCTTTCCTAAGCTCTGATTCAATGCCGATTCTCCTACTGAAGCCATAGGCACCGGTCTCAGACTATTCTCCCAAAACAGCGGTCCGAGATTCAAGGTCCTCCTTGCAGTTTCTCGGTCCGAGCAGCTTCCCATTCTCAGGTTCATGTTGGGATATTTATCCCCCAGGCTACCGTGAAATGGAATACAGATAATATCGAACCGGTTTAAATTAAAATCTGAAAATACTCTCGGTGTTAAAATTGTTTAGAACTTTATGAAGATGCACACAGAGAGCCATCTTTCATTATTCAATAAAAAATAGTATACCCCGGCAAAAATTGGCTCGATGTTCTTTCAAAGTTACTCAGTTCATTGCTATTGAAGTGACTTATTAAAACGGCTCGTCCTAAAGCCTACATTTCGTTATTAAATGCTTATTGCTGAATATGGCGAAGTACGATGATGGTCTATAAAGTGGGTTTAAAAGCCTATAGCATACATACCATATGCTTAAGAATTTCTAATCGTAATGAAATGGCCGAAGCCGAGTAATACCCAGACCACCCTCGTAATTTTGCACTTTGCATACTAGTCATTACGTTTTACCATTGGGGTATTTTCTCTGAATCACTACTTTTTAGTTCTTAGTCCTCGTTCATAGTAACATTCCATTCCTACTACTGTAAGGAACAATCTCCACGGAAGATATCAATCCGAATTTTATCAGCGATTGAATTTTTCTGCAATCAATAATAATCAGTAATTTTGTTGCGATAATCTAAGTGCCTTATTTTGCATAATTAAAGGAAAATAATGGATATAGGTAAGTTACCATAATAAAGATCTTAGGGTAATAGGTAACGGGGTTCTTTTTTTCGAAAATGTCCCANTCCTTATCCATTTCCGGAAAATTCCGGGAAAAACTTAATTCTATTTCAAACATAGTACATATTGGATTAGTCTAGAAAAGATTGGGCAAAACAATTGCATGCCTTATAGACTCAATAAATTGTGCGATCTCTATATTGGGCAAAGTAAAATAAGTCTCTGTAAAAATATATTGAAATTACTTTTGTATTCTACGGAAAATGTGCACAAATCAGCGAATTGCTCCATTTGATCGATAGTTATCATGAATACAACGAATATTGTTCTTGAATTGTTTAGAAAATCATCATAGAAAATGAAATTACGCTCAGTTAAAGTATGTACATGAAGATATCAAAAAAATATATTTCTACAAAATAAGTATTTTCAGTCACAATAAAAGTTAAAAATTCTTTCATTTTCACACCTCGTAAATAGTTGAGGAATTTTAACTAGATATCATTCATCAGTATCTGTCGATAGCGAGCTCCCATAGAGTTATTCACTTAAGACTTTCTTCTGCTTTATGAATAGCAAGAATTGAGGAAAGATGAATTTCTTTGAACGATGAAGTCGCCCGGAAAGTGGGAGACCTGGGTTCTAGTTCCACTCATGTCGCTATTTTTCACACTTGTTATTCCTTAATGAATAACGCTTGTGGTTTTGTACTTCGGCCTATGGCCACAGACAATCCTTAACTAATATTCACATAGTTTTATCGAGTTTCTCTTTAATTTACATACTTCAGAATATTTGCAAATAAATATTTTCGCTAAATTGCGATTGAACAATTGTATTTTCTGAGCAACATACAAGTAATCCGTCCCGTGTTTATTGATCCCACCTTACCGATCAAAAAGGAGTTATTATTACCAATAAGAAGATTAGTGCTCATATTACGGCAACTTGATCTCTTTTATCTAACTATAGTTTTTCTATGGACCACCTCCGCATCATTATTATTTCCATGGGGTTACCACTCTGAAGTCATGCCAGAATTTTTATTTCTTGTGTATTATTCTCACTAATTCTCAATTTCATGCCTAAGGAGTCGAATCCATTTGCTTTAAATTTTATTTATACAGCGAATATTGGTGGAAGAATAGAGCCAGATTAATGAATGAATGAATAACTCCATTAATAATTGATAAGTTAACTCAGATTAATGCATTTTAGACCTCACTTTATAGCATGCCCCTAAATCAAGCTCACTTTACAACAAGAAAATCTCAAGCTCATGAAATATGGAGCATTACGTCGTCGAGAATCCTTTGCACCAGCTTATATGGAAGTTCCCATATCATGAATATTGTCGTAATGTTTTCCAATACATTGGTTTTACTCGTCTTAGCGAGTATTTCAACTCATAATTGTGAGCATTATTTGTGAATAAATTCGGCCTCGGATATTTGCACGCCCAAGCAAAAATCAATATGAAAAGCTGTAATTCAAATACGTTAGGCAGAATTTTTCCAAACTGCCGCAAAATCTCAAGCAGAGCACCGTCTGTGAAAATCGTGGATTTAGCAGAAGCAAATTCAATTTATTTCCACTCTGTTATTTTTAAAGTTCAGTCGCATGTTTGAAATCACTTTCCTACCTGAATATGTACTGCTACGGAACTTCAATTTATTTAATAACGCGTTTTACGATTAATTGCTTGTGTTAAGTTTTTAAAGAAATGTTTTGTTTCGGTTAAAATTTAGTAAGCTTTCTACGTAGGGTCCTGTTGATAAATAATATTTCCACTCGTGGTGTACCGATAAGCCTCGAAGCTTACGCATAGCAGGGAGGCCTCCGAGATATTGGGGCCCCGTTTGCTATCCATAGAGGTCACTCATATTACTTGCTTTTTGGAAGACGACCAGATTTACTGATACGCCACCGCTAGTTAGTAAACCTTCTTCTTCATCAATTATAAGGAATAGTTTCACATTAGCCTATTACAAAATAATTGTGTGAAGAATAAAATAATGATTTTACGTTTATTTTATCAGTACCATATTTGTGTTAGTTGAATTAGTACAAATATGTTTCTTCTTCGCTCAAATTGTACGAAAATTGACAAATTCAGTCAGTTTGTAGATGGGAATGAAAAATAAATAAATAATTTATTCCTCTTAAACCCATAAATTCCGAAAAAGAAATTTTAGACTAGAATATTTTGAAAGTGACGCGAGTTGTTTGGATTCCCTCAAAGAAATCGAAAGAAAATTTGTAAAATGTTGAAGTACGTTATCTTTAGCTGTCAACTGAGCGGAATATTTCTGGATGTTTGAATCTTTCTAATTAGAAATCATTGACGCTCGGTCGTCAAGTCCTAGAGACTGAATGTAGCGTGACTTTATTCGACGAGGGAATCTTGATTGCGAAAAATTGTCAATCACTGAAAGAATTCGGGTTGAAGTTTGCCCTGGGACTTGTTTCTCGATTTTCCGTCTTTCAAGAGCCCCTGGAATAACTCAACTGTCTCATTAAAGGCATCAACGGTACTTCGAAATCTTTCGTTGACGAAACGTATGCTTGGTTCCAATCCAATCGTGGAAGTTCTACTTTTTCCGAAGTCCGGTAGACCTTTTGAATTAGTACGAACGTTCATTATCTGTAGAGGAATACGTGATGGCTTTTCATTGATCGAATGGGAAATGTTTGACCGTTGATGAGTGTGTTGACCGTAGCATAGCGATGCTTAATATAGTAAATGGCTCAATGAAAAATACACGGAAACGTAAATATGTACGAAAAGAAATAATGAACAAATATATAATAAAGTCAACTCTACACCTGAAGTTTTGGGTTGAAAAAATCGTTAAATTTTACGGATTTGTAATATAGATATACAAAATGCCTCGGTTACCAGTGCCGATCTACATCGTAAGGTCCAACATCTCTGCAAATATATCCTCAACAATTTTTTTGTTGTATTTTGTATACTTTTCCCCGGGAAACTAGGTCGTAAGTTAATAGTCGAACTTAATTTTTTTAAATACTCTTTAATACATCAAAAGTTTATTATTTGTGAGTAGGCTAACAGAAAAGTCTCACAACACATACACTGTCTTGTACTTGAATTATTATTCAGTATCAGAAGTTCTTCCTCAAATACGACAGTTCCGTCTATTATCCCGAAGCTTCAAAATTTGTAGATTCTCTTTTTAGGTGGTAAATTAACACTTTATTTCTTCGTGATAATATGACAGAAAATGAATTATTAATTAATAAATAATTAAATAAAAAGTATGATTGGCACGAGGACTAAATTATTATATATTTTTCGCAAGAATAAGCAAATAAACGATAGTAGATGTAAATGCTTCCGAATCAGGTCGAAATTCAATCGAAAAACAAGAAACAATGAGACAACACCGCCCATCGAAAAACAGAAACCGTTTTCCAGTTATCTCATATTCAGAACTTGTTAAATTTTCGAACTCATTAGAGTAATATCATCTGATTTTTCATTCACTTGCCGCTTCTGGTTTCGTACTCGAAGGAATGTAAGAATTCTTGCTAGAAAAGTTTCTACGACTTCAAGAATCCTGTGTCCGTTAAAATCACAGTGATTTCGCTAATTTGATAGTATGATTAGATAATGTCTTTCATATTCCAAATTATTTTCATTAATTCCATTCATAATATTTTTTAAGGAGTGTGGTTACCTGTTCTGAACATGCTCTGACTTTATCCACTTTAATTTTTGCTGAACGAGCAAAAACCCAAAAAAGAGTGTCGTTAACATTCATCCTTTAACTTGCGTTCAAGACCGATGACTGAGCCTTTCTATTTTAACAATATAATCATAGGATGGAAAATGTACGGCCTCCAGGCCGCACTCGGCCTTATGCGGCGTTCAGCTTGGTCATTACTTCACTTTTTTATGCAAAATCAATAATTTAAACAATTATTTCCATCAAGTCGAATTAAAATAGGAAATCTCCCACGACTAAAGCGACAAAAAAGTTTTCCTTAGTTAATTTCTACGTCGAACCATTTAAATGAGAGCAACGCGAAAATCGTACGGCCGGGCGATTCCACATGCAGAGTGCACCGCTAATGAAAAATTCCCAGCACTATCGCCAACACTGGCTAAGCATGCAAATCGAAACTCCAGCTCGTTAATGGTTATGAATAGCCGTAACATTTATGTCCTTCGCGTATTGTGTCATCAGCATTTTGATCAAATTCCCATTCAGTCCCGTCAGAATTCAATATCCGCCGAAGTTATCTTTAAAGCCATCGTTTGGACCATAAATGCATCATCCGGGATGTTAATGGGTAAAAAGTTCTAACTTGGTTTTATACATGCTTCGTAACACCCTTCATCAGGGATTTTATCCTCTTGGACGGACTTATTCCATCCCCCTCCTCGCAGCATCCCCATAGCCACTCCTAAGTAATCCTCATGGGGCAGGAGAGTAGTTATTCCCCCAACATCCCATCTTCCTGTCGCCATTGAAATGGTAATGGTTTGCGGAAGACTCCCCAAAACAGATGGTTCGCTGGATGCAGCTGCCTCCGCCGGTTCGGGATCTACGCAGGGATCGGAGGATGCTGAAGGTGCCATGGAGTGGGGGGCATTAGGGGGTGGGGGGGCGAGCCGCAGCGCACCGCTTCCTCAGACCCTCTGTTGCTTCACGAATGCTGACAGCCTCATTCCCTCGTTGCGTCATTTATCGTGAGGGCTCCAACGAATTGATTACCGCGTGAATGACGAGACTCCGGTAGTCAAGTATTTTATTAAAGGGAATCGAACCCCTCACTCCCCCGTTGACGTCCATCAGAATGGGACAATGGCTCTCAACACTCTAACGTCGGGAAAAAGTGTCGTATCTGGTTGTTGCACGGCGCGCGGAACTTATCTTTCCGGCCCTGACGCGTGTAATCTTTAAAGCTTTGATCTCTGGGATGAATCTCACAGACAGGCTCGTTCGGGATCCGGAATGATTTGTGAAAAGGGGAGCGAAGGTGGCGATTCCGTCGGGTATTGGAGATTGAAAAGGACTAAATGGCGACTTTTGTCGACTCCTTTACATCTCTTTCGGGACTTTTTGAGGTAATTATTGCATCCTTTCCATTGGGGTACTTCCGTTTGATGTTTAATCGCCTCGAATTAAACAAATATGATTGTAAGAATATCGACTCATAGTTTCGTTCTGTTTCATCCGAATTGCAACCTGTCGTACGGAATTTGCAACCTGTCAGAAATAAATTCCGCATTTAATTCCTATGTAACACAGTAAAAGGAGCTATGAGTGATTTTTTTGCTGTATTTTCAGGTCGTTAATGTGTCTTTGTCTACTTTCGGATATTTTTAATGGATATTTGAGTTTGGAATGAAAACAAAATGGAAAGCGCAGAAATACATGTTACACCAAATTTCACCATGGTTCATCCTGCCTTTAGCTAAATAATGCAACATTTCTTGTATTTGTCTGGTTATTATTTCTCATAGGAAGAACGAAAAAACTGCTCGTTATATCAAGGTTAACAGAGCGCTCAGTTTGAAATTTTACTTTTCAAAAAGTATTTATTTCAACGAAATAGTATTTTCATACAGTATTAAAATATTTATGGTTGGCCCAAATAAAATGTGTCAGATTATTTCTATAACACAATAAAAAGTTGTGATCGATTTTGTAACTTTTTATCAGCAATCGATGGACATAAAAATGTGAAATTGGTCTTGTTATAAAGCTTTTGGTAGAAATTTTTAGAACATATAACTTAACACTAATACGTCCAAGCATGACTTTGTGGAACTCAACACACCTATTGAAAGAAGGAATATTAGTAACTTCAAAAACAGATTTTTATCCGACATCACCTGAAGATGTAAACTCGTTGACGAAACCTATCGAATAAAAATCTGCTGTGGAAATTACTAAGTATTCTTTCTGATAATATATGTGTTATAAATTACGCTTACTAAGACTTAGTGATATCTTTTAGGCGTATTTGTATTTGACAGGGTGATTATCCGACTAGGATTGCGCGAGGAGCCGACGGGATGGCGGACGAAACCCTGACTGACGCTAAATTAAAATTATTAAAACCCTACTTATTATTCACATCAGGGATAAAAATCCCCCTGAAACCTTCTCTGATATCTAATAATTCATATCAGGAATCCCCATTTGATTTCCTTTCCAACATTCCTTCCAAGAATGTCTATATATTCTATCGATATTTTCGACGAATATTTATCTTCTCACCTACGTTTTTACAGACATTTTTCTTGACGCGCAGTTCGACAAACCTCTTCACTAGTCTCACGATCTTTCAATAGCATTTTTCTGTGTGGAAATGCAGCTCCATTGCTTCAAATTCTCTCTTTGATGCTTTTTCAATGTCGTTTCTAATGATTGATACAGGTATCCCTGTTTATCAGTTTAATAGAAATTCAAAAGGCCTAATAAATAGAATTTTAAAAACTGCTTCCATTTATTTAAGTTTTCATTAAATATTGTATTTATTTTATTTCAATATTAAGTTTTGTATGATATCGCAAACTTTTCCGTACGAAGAATTCACCTTCTTAATTAGATTTCCGATACCTTACTTCTATTGGAATTATATTTTCACTGGAATCCGATGACTCGGGATTACACATATGAGGAATTGTTAAACCATGATTTAGAATGTTATTTTGATCCCTGTAATTAAATTACTTCAATCAAAGTCTTTTTTTCCTGTTGGTTGTAAAATAATTACGAAACAGCGACGTACGAACATAATTATAGGAATCGAAAACATATTTTTTTTATTTGGAAAGCTTTAGCACATGGGATAATGGTGCCTAGATTGACTGTCATTCGCTTTGGACAAAAAACAGTTGAAACGAATGGAAATGTAGAGCATGATCGCTTATATGTATCGGGAGGCTTGGTTAAGGACGTTTAAACGCGATGAAGCAACTGGCCCTAAGGAAATTTCGGCAGGAGTTATGAATGAGACAGCGAACGAAATCACCCCCCTGGAAATACTAGGTTGATCAATAAGTTTTGCCGTTCGCAAAGAGGTACTTTTAATTACTAAGAGGTACTTTTCCACACAATTATTTATTAAATAAATAATAACTAAGTCACGACAGGTTCCGACGATTTATCGCCATCATCGGGTGATGTTTCCTTATTAATTAATTAATATAACACTAATGTTTATATCGTATATCACGAATAAAGCTTTTGTGCAGTTCTTGCGAGGAAATTTTACTACACTAGACCCTAAAGTTTGTTTTCTGGAATCAACTTTGTTGAAAAAGTATCATCTCTCTTTCCATCTCATGCACGATTTCTTACAAAACACCGTCTTTCTTACGATATCTTGCTTCAGCTGGCAAACGAGAAAGAAATTTCAAGAAAATTCGACGTTTACAATAGAGACGATTCATTGACTTCCAAGGGAATAGTTTCCATTCCCATGAACATGAATGGTGTATCTCAACCTGTTCTTTCTCTCCAGGGAATTATTTTCTTTACGTCATAGACACCAACTTGTCTATAAAAAGCATTCAAAAAATCATAGAATAAAACATATACGAGCGCTTCCCTTAATAAATATTACCATAAAGTAGAAATCCTTGGAAATATATTAAGAGTTGTCTTTCTGCAGAATATCACATTTTTTAATTTAAATACCAATTTGAATGATAGCATACGAAAGAAATTACAAGAAGAGAATACAATAACGACACTGCCTATCAAAGATATTGCTTACAGTTGCTTTGCAGTTGGTTAAAATTGCGACTGTGATAGCGATCCGTATAAAAAATTTAGAACTTTTATCATATAATGGAGAGTTTGCGTGATTACACTACTACATTATGATATCTAATCTTTTGCACTTTTTTAATAGGAAGTCATTTAGATAAATGGTACTTTTTCAACAAAATTATTTACTAAACATATAATAACTAAGTCACGACAGGTTCCAACGATTTATCGCCATCATCTGTTGATAAAGTTTCGAACCGCAAACCTTAAATCCTAACTAGCAGCAAAGGTAGGAGGGGAAGACAAGGGCGGTGGAAGGGGAGAGGAGGAGTCCAGGGCATGAGAGAGAAGAAAACAGAAGGTGATTGAGAAGGTAAAGAAAAAAAGAGGCGGATTGTTGGAAGGAAGCACTGGTTGGAGCAGTGGGGAGTGAGGAGGGAAAATATGCTCGTTGACCTGGGAGTATTTCGGAGAATCACAATGCGATTGTATTTCTATGAATCTGTGAAGTTTACTTTTTGAATAGCTGGGGTAATTTTTCCCTCTTCACGAAACTGATTGAAAAAATACAAAGGTGCCACCGGTTAGCAAAATGGGTAACGCGTTCGACTTTGTAGAAAGCGGTTCCGGGTTTAATTCCTAGTGAAGGCTCACGTGCGATGTAACCTTATCTGTCAAAACACTTTTAAAAAACATTAAAAAGATACAAGATCATTAGATTGATATTTAAGTTTGATAACACTCACTGCGAAATTACCTTCCCATCGGAATAAATCTTGGTTTATATATTTGAGCCAAATTTCTTAGCTAAGGGCTAAAATTTAAAGCGTGTTTCCCTCAGCCATAAGATCTTTAAATGGGGAAGTTAGAAGCGTGCTTAGTGGCGAAGGAATAAACAAGCTTATGAGTTTGGTATCCATCAGAGTTTCGGGTGTCAAAAAGGAAGCAGATAATGAGAGGAAAAATAATCCCAACTCAGTTAAGGTACCTGAATGAGATATCATGAAGGATTACGCGGGAAAACTGTCCTCGGGCTTTGAAACGATCATTCGGTGCAGATTTATTAGTCGAAGAGGGAAAAGCAGGCAGTTCATTCACAACTTTTTTTGCATACTAGATACTGAATAGTTTATATCGAGAGTTTAAGAAAATACTAGTAATTACTGACACTAAGATAGCTCTCTCACAAGTTGTGATCTCATACCACCAAAGATCCACGAATATGACCCCAATAGGAAAGACTGACGACGGAACTAAAAATAGTTTGGGGAAATCCTCTTGCCATTCATATTGAAGGAGGTGCTTCGGTACAAAATTTTAGCTCTGCAGTTTGCCTTGAGACCAATTATTCCTGTTTAAAAACGAATGAAGTGGTTTTGGAGTAGAATATCATTTTAAAGTCGTAAATTTTGCGATCGTCTGCAGAAGTACGGATATACCCTTGGAACCTTAGTGGTTGGATGAGTAAATACGGTACACACTTCAAACTTCTGAACTATTTGCAGTTACATATATATAAATCGTACTTCTCTCTAAAGATTGTACATTGATGTGACATCAATAAGGGATGCAGATGTAGCATTCCGTCGTCAAGGAGCAAATTTTTTTACCATCCAATTATTTGGAATTTTCATCGAGAGTTTTTACGATATATTAATCTTTTGCTGTGTATATTTACGTTTTTGAGGGTTTTTGTGTGTTCCTATTTACAATTAAAATTTATAGGCAGGTGTTAGGGAGGCAAAATTTCCTAACAATGCATGTCTCTCATACGTATTTGAATCCGGAATAATTTTGGTTACATACTATATGATGGCATCATTTTAGCATATATCACCTTGAATTATTTAAATTGCTCACTTTTCTTCCGTTGTATGGAGCTATATCACAGGACATTGAAGAAAAATTAATAAGTGAAAAATACAAATACAAACATCAAATAAATATGTTGTAGCTCGAGACAATTCCGTTTCGAGCCTTTTTACCCTGGTAGGTTACACCATTTTTACCATCCCAATTCTGATAAATATCTCGGAAAATAATTATTTCGTCCACCAAACACAATTTATGACGTATAATTTAAGTTATGAGTCACTTAAACAATTAATATATTCTAATATATTCTATATATAAAATATATTTTTATACAACATTGTAAATTTAGCGCTAACTCCCATGGATCACATCCTCAATCTTATTTACAACAAAAACTGTCTATTGTTATTGTTATAATTTCGAATTATAGCAACACATATTTTTTAACATTTAATCCAGCTTAAAGCCTACAAAAATCAAGAAAGTAAACCACATTGAATTAGGATTTCTCATTTCATTGCTTATCACGGAGTTCCTGGATGAAATTTCCTTATCCATTTCCGGAAAATTCCGGGAAAAACTTAATTCTATTTCAAACATAGTACATATTGGATTAGTCTAGAAAAGATTGGGCAAAACAATTGCATGCCTTATAGACTCAATAAATTGTGCGATCTCTATATTGGGCAAAGTAAAATAAGTCTCTGTAAAAATATATTGAAATTACTTTTGTATTCTACGGAAAATGTGCACAAATCAGCGAATTGCTCCATTTGATCGATAGTTATCATGAATACAACGAATATTGTTCTTGAATTGTTTAGAAAATCATCATAGAAAATGAAATTACGCTCAGTTAAAGTATGTACATGAAGATATCAAAAAAATATATTTCTACAAAATAAGTATTTTCAATACATTTAATAGCCTAAATTAAACATAGAAAGTGTTCCGGGAATCCCCAGAAAATTTGAATGATAATTCTACCGGGATCGCGGGAAGGGAAACTTTCTTTGCATTATTATTAATCAGCCCCATTATCGTAAGTTTTAATTGTGTAAGGCGCGATATTATGTTGTGATACTTCTAGACCGACTCCATCTCAGAAACTCGCCGGATTACATCATGCGTTTTCAGATGCGTGTCAATCAGTAATGACATTTACATTGACTCTATCTTAGTAATTAAGATTTCTCAGCTAAATCTCAATTATGAGAAAGTTGACTCCAAGTACCCTCCGTAGCTCTATTTTATGGGATATAATCAAGAATTCATCTTGGAGTGCTCATAAATTTTAATTACCGTCGAAATTACATTAATAGAACGGCGTGATAGCCCCTTGTTGGATAGACTATTAAAACAGGAAAGAGAGTCTTGGTAATTAAAATAGTTGGTTCCGTGTTCATATGCTCAGCGTATACCTTTGGAACTATATACCTTATATTGAGAGGTTCATCACCAGTCTTAGAATTCTTCGAAATGGTAAAAGTTGATTTTTCTGAGTTTCTTATTACCGGTAATCGTTGCAGAATGTAAAAAGAGGATTTCAGACGTGAGTGAATTCGCATTTGTCTGGTTTATTCACCGTGAAGTAACTTACATCGATTAAAGACAGTGCTCGTCCTGAGAAAACGTATTCCTTTGTATCTATCTTTATAGCAATTATAAGGTCAGTAATCTTTACCGGGATCTTAATTACAAATTTCTTTCTGTAAATCTCCTTAGTCTGCATCAAATGTTTGGTCATTAAGAGCAATTAGTTTAATTCCATTGGATAACCTTTAAGTACTGTCTGTAATAATTATTTATTCCTTGTCGTTAATCCTTGATTTGTACTTAACGAAAAGTTTTGATAATCCTATCATAAGAACGATAAATAAATCAGAAATATTCCATTTACTTCGTTATGGTTTATTATTACGTTGTTAGTAGCGAATGTGATACGAATGAGGCATGTAAATACTTGTCATTTCGAAATCATTAGTAATGATAACAATCATATTTTTATCACTATTAATGTGTTGATGCTGCATTAAATTTAAATGGTTGAAGATAACAAATACAATCATGCGCTTGGGTTAGGATGCTTTCTTTTAAGCTTCACGTAGCATATTATAGCAAATATCTTTGTAATTTGCATTGTCTTTATTATTTTGTCTTATGCAATTTATTTCAAGTATCCTCGGTGAAGCGGATCCTTCTGACTCGTGTTTCGCCTTTCAAACAGTATATATAAGTTCATGGAACTCCTTTGTAGAGTGAGGAGGAGAAATTGGAGGCGAAAGGGCCAACTTAGTAGGAATTGAGACATGGCGAAAAAGAGCTATGCCACGCAAAAGAAACACGAACCAATTTTAGTAAATATACACTACCAAGCTATCTTACAGACCGCATACGTTTCCGAGGCATCACCGTTTTCGAAAAGAATGTCCAGAAAATTTTCCGTATCCAAAATTTAAAAATGTTGATTGTTGGCTGTTGATGAAATTTTAAGCATGGTTTATTATTGAGTCATGCATTTATTTAGGAGAGAATGAGTACATCGTGTTACATTTTCTTTCTTTAAAGCGAAAAAGTTATAGCATCTGCCATATAAAGGACGCTTTTGGTATTTCAATTGATAATGCACATACTTTTAAATCATTTCCTACGTTTATACCGCGTACCATCATCCAGTAGCATCTCAGTCGGCATGCCTGTTTTTGCAAAAAAAATGCATTTTCATCTTTCGCTGTCGAAAATGGAAGGAAATGGTGTTTCCTTCATACAAATTCTCAAGTACATGTTTACGCAATATTGCGATTTTACGTAAAAGACTAGTGCGGAATGCCTAGTTAACTCCAGCCGTTGCGTCTGTGTATGCTGAATCAAGATGACCCAATCTCATCAATATTCATAAAATTTGCAGTCGCGGGGAAATGGTGCAAGGGTTAAGGGAGGGAAGTACTGGGGCGTAAGAAGTGTGGTAGAAGCCAAAGGGAGGAATATGAATGAAATATGACCGCTAGGGAAATTGAGACTGCCTATCGAGAGCCCCTCTGACCCCCGCTGAGTGGCACAATGTGGGCCTATCTTTTATTGAGTCCGAGAGACATAACGAAAAAGTGTCTCGGAATAAGGAGAGTAATTGGTTATTGACTCAAAATTCTCTTTTGATTTCCCTTTTTCACTCCATTGTCCTTCTCGATTTGATGAGTTATTCATTTTTGGAACGGTTTCAGACAGAACGCTGCATAGCAGTGTAATAATTCATGGACGGAATTCTCTTCTTCGGGGTAATTTGGCAAAAGTTGCCTCACTGGGAGAGATGCTTAGGCTGTTTTATTTGTCGCTTCTTGCGCTAGTTTGTGAGCTAAGCGAGTTCCGTTCATCAAACGCGCTGATTGATGAAGTTGCTGAAATATACGGAAACATTTACGGGAAATTTCTCGCTCCTCAGAAGGAAAGGGAATGATTTTTCCTAATTACGCGCTCGCTGCATTGCAATGTAAATACGCTGAGTCTCGAATTCAGCTAAGAATTTTAAGTTGCGAAGCAGATGTTTGCTCAGCGATACACCAAATTTCGCGCAACTAAAGCTATCAATGAAAAGCTTTCCTTAGTAATCGACTGATTAATTATTCACATTTGGCAATTGAAAATTCACGTCGTGATAAAATTGATCTTTTTTTTTAAATATGTGCTTGCATAGGTTCGTGACAAAATACAAGCGTGGTCTTCTTTAAAAATTTGTAAAGGGATATAAGTTACGCATTAGCTATGAGCCAAGTGGTAATGAAGTATCAAAGGAATACATTTTACTTACCTAATAGAGGAAGAATTTGGCCTTTTTATTTAATTCGTGGAGTCTGTAATACTAATACATTGAATCACAAGAAGAAGAAGAAATTTACAATACAATGGTCACTTGTTAGCGTAAATTAGAAAGCTCGTGAAGTCAAAAGCACCAAAATTGTATCCCTAATGCTGAATCAGAAGTGAAAGACTCGGAGGATAACTCCCCAAAATTATTAATAAAAGAGTGAGACTGAACACATCATAACTAAAACTTTTATGAAAGTCAATTCAGTGATAGTGTAGTAGTAAAGTGAGCATTTAAAAGGTAATAATAGGTAATTTTCATTTAGAATTAGCGAAAGGATAATGTAAATAGGAAGTAGAAACTAAAATTTTCTATTAATACTGCGATTTTCACCGCAGAAAATTAAATCCAACTTGTATTTATTACCTTGAGGTTTGTCATCAAACCATACTTTTTGATGTATATCTTGTGATATAACTTTTAAATGCTCCCTATTGACTCAAATTTGCTAGATCACTGTCAAAATACAGAATATGCAGTTTCAGTGCTGAGTTTCAAAGATAAGGAAAAACAAAAGTAATATTTCTTAACATCATCATTATTTTTCTAAAGATATAGAATGTATTCTTTATTTTATCTATTGTTATTAAGTTATTTTATTTAAATAATTATACTCTAATCAATACCCATTATTTATTTAAAAGACCACCTGTGTTTGTAGTAACTGAAATTACTTATTCGTCAATATATTTATATAAGCCGACCGAAGCTTTATTATAGTTTGAAGCTTCCCCAATTGATACTTTCCTGGTAATATCTCCGACAAGCGGCGGGCGTGAATCATGTTTGGAGTTGTATAGAACGGTATCAGTTTCCTGTTTCAACACCGCTTTTACCCCCGGCAGTCGCCACTTTTCTCTCATTAACGCTAATAACTGCATGAAAAGTAATCTCAACTATCCATCAAGGGATTGGCCATTATTCTCAGGAGGGCGTCACCTCTCGTTCCATGTTAATTGTGAGCCGGACGGATACCACATAGAACTCGATATCTCCTGATATCCCGTAAACGGCAAACAAAACCGCGGAGGGCAAAACCCATGCTCTTCCCAACGGCAGCCGCTTTGCTCCCGATACGTTAAGTCACCGGCCAATTACTGGCTGAACGCTATGCTAGCCGTACTCCGCTATTTACATAGGAGCAGACGTCCTCGTAAACATCACAGGCACGGGAATGGGGAATGGACGAAGGGGTGTAATGTAGGAGTTGATGTCTGCGCTTTATCCGTTTGCAGACCCAAATCCCAGAAATGCGAGAGTGGACACGTGAAAGCGGCGGGAAGCGTGCCTTCACACCACCCGAGAGCCTTCAAATACCGTATTCGGACGCATTGCACCCTCTTTTCTCGATATTAGCCACGGAATTGAGGAAAAGTACGCGAAATAGCATATTCTACCTGTATTCTTTCGACGACACCGCCTTCTGGTTCGTCATACACCTACTGCCGCCCACATAAGCGTGACAAGCTGGGTGCTTTCGTAGAAGTAAGTAGGGGGATGTTACAAGCAATGATCGGGTTAAGGCGAATACTATACAAATTATTGAATCTAGTCTCGTGCTTATGTGATCATAAGATTAATAGTTATGTACTGCTAGCTTCTGGTTGCTTTTTGTACAGAATTTACAAATTGTGAAAGCATTACCGAAACTTTCAGAGACTTACGGAGTATTCTTTCTTTTAAATGGGAATTATTTTTCTAAGTATACCAATCATATGTATACGAGAAACTAAGTAAATATGGGTTCTTTGGAAGTAAATAATGAATGGAAATAAATTAATTATGGAAAACGGGTAAGGGTGACTTTGCGCAAGATGGTGCGCACCCAGGAAAAATCCCAAGGAAGAATGGACTTGAAAAATGTCTGACGGGACCGGGAATCGAACCCTTATAAATATAAGTGAGCGGAAAATACTCTCCTTAATTCTTTCATCGAATGATTTTGTTTTCTTGTATACAGTTCCATTGTTAAACTGCACATTTTAATGCAGTTAATGCTCAACACAAACTCTATAATTTGTAAATAGACGCATCATTTGGACTATTTATATATTATCGCCATTAACACTTCGCAACGAAAAATGCTATCATTGATAACCAAAATTAATTTGAACCGACTTCACGAAAGAGCAAAATGTTTTAATGTAGGTAATCAAATGAAATTAATAGATAATGAAACTATAATCGATATTAACTGGATGGAGATAATTAAACTATTAGCCCTCTTTTAATTAATGATACTAATTAACTATTAGCCCTCCGATACTACTTATGTACCAGGAATTTTTTAATCATCAATAAACTACTAAAGTTCCGAAGAAACCTCTAAAAAGTACTATCTTAGAGCCACTGTGACACCCAATGAAGATGGACCTTGTTCCCCTAATAATTCATTATCATTTATAGATTCTTGCAGAATTTACGAAGAGATTTTGAAAGTTAGGAGTAATAACTATGGAAACTACTAGTACTAGTTTTAACATGCGTATTGTAAACAATTTACCAGAACACATCGAAAATACCCAAGTTTTACTTTAATCAGTTTTTCATTCGTTCCAAAATCAACTTCCTCGACCCCCGAAAAACTAATTTATCGGTTCATTTGTTACCATTCAATAAAATTCCATCTATCCTTTCCACGAGTTTGGGTGGAATTTTATATTCGTTTTGAAGTCGTTCGGCTGTAGGTTACAATTTCTGCTGTTATAAATGTCACTAAATCCACTCGAACCTCTAGAGGATGATGACGCCATCCGAATTGGCGTTTCCAAATTTGGATAAGCCTTATTTATGCCGGGGATGTTTTAGATGGCAACGATATAACAAGTAGATATCTGAATACCCACTGTAACGCTCTATTGACCTCGTGGTGATGAGCCATTGACTTGACGTTGCAAGGGCTCAGACGATAAATTTCCTTTGTAAGTGCAATGGAATATGCGTTCTTTTTGGAGAGTTTGATTTTCCTCCACTTTCAGAGCGGAGTTGAATACAACTATATGAAGTTAGAAATTGATTGCATTTGAGCATGTACAGAAGACCACGATGGACCCAAAAGCTTGCAGTAATTTGAGATTTACATTGAACCTGAGTGATCACGTTCCCGATTAAGCCTCTTGGTAGTCCCTCTCATCATGTTCCAATAGCACATCTCGGAACCCGCCTACGGTGCGAAAATTTCAGCTCGATGTCAAATATTCTTTGATGATCGAAAGCATCGCAAAATACGTAATAGAGGAGTGGGAAATTCCATAACTGAATACAAAATGAGACGAATTCTTTGGCTAGTTTGATGCCATCGGAACAACTAACCCTTCAAGATTAGGGTTAGATGTAAGAAGAGACTAACTATTCTCAATCTCGCCCTGAAATAAAGTCGTTTTATTATTATTATTCAAGCGTCCGGAGGCACTTACACCCATTGAATTAGAAAATTCTTAGGTTAGATGTATCATATAAAAATTCCCTCTTTCTATTACACAAGCAAATATAAATTAAAGTCATTAAAAAGAAAATTTCACAATATGGAAATCAGTCAAAAAATTCACTAATTCTATACAATGTAGAAGTAATATAATTTGAAATTCGTAAAAAAATGTTCAATGTGGTACATACTGAATAAATATATTTTGCATAAAAATAAAAGTGAATAAGTCAACTCAGAAATAGCATTATGTTGTTATAAAATAACTAAATAGAACTAAATAAAGAACACTCTAAGATATTTATAAATTATTCAATTGAAAATAAACTACAAAATTAAAGATACATTTCAAATCACTTCACGATGTAATCATTAAAATAGGGTAGTTAAGTTACAAGTGACCAAATCGTCAGTCAATTATGCCTACTTTTTAAAAGCTCGGGGAAGTAAATTGTCATATCGGTTCGAGAAGTAAATGGAAAAGGGAATATTTGCATTTCAAGAGAGCTTATTCGAAAGTGGAGTCAACATGATTTACAGTTAAATATGTGAATTGTTAAATAGTTACAAGAACTCACGCAGCGCGGATTCCAAAAACTTTGCACTTTGGCACCCACGAGTAGCGTACTTTTTACGTGGGAATACCGCGGTAACAACGGAAATACATTCAAATTTCATAAATTGTTGTATTTTATAAGAGGCCATTGACAAACTCGATGTGAAGTATTCGTAATTTATTAGGTCGCATATATTCTTAAGAGTGAATAGTTTATTGGGTAATTTATTGTATGGATTAGATGTGGGTGAAGTTCCAAGAAAAGGTGGAAGCCTAACCCGCCTCTCTGATGGTGAATTTGACGGTAAGGACGTATTTAACCACGGGAGGATTTAAGCTATCAGAGACCTTAGGCTCAAAGATCAGATTAGAAATTACGAGAAATATTTGAATTTTCATGAAATACGCAAATATGCATCCCATAGAAATCTCAGTCTCTCCTTACGGCAAGGATAACCAATTTTTAAATTGAAATACACAGTATTTCTATAAATTAAAATGAATGATCATCATTTTATGGTAACATAAGCTGTGCGATATATTCTATGAAAATATAATGTAGACTTACTCAACAATTATAAAAATCCTTCTTGGAGAAAAAAAAGAGAAAAACCAGAATAATTTTTTATGGAGTATTTGTTAGCGCAATCATATTGAGGCCCCTATGTGGATTGGGCCCTCAGCTAATGCCTATTGTGCCTAATTATAAATCCGTCCTTTGTATTTATCGTATAGCCATTGAGTTATTAAGTACTGAAGGATGATTTAATCTTCATTTGAACGATTGCTTGTTCCTAATTTTAAGTGGCGGAAGAATATTTTCAGTCAGCTCTCGGAAATTAGGAGTAAATTTAAATGGGATCAAATTTAGTTGAGCATATGTTTATTAAATCATGGTCATTAGGACAAGACCGTCTTGAAATTGTCATAAGAGTGGCCATTATTAGCATATTCATAGACATATCGAGGAATTTGCATTTGCTATTCATAAAAAGTGTTCGCCATATTCGTTGATAAATGAAGCAAATATAACATTAACCATAAATTAGCCCTAATTTTGTGGCTAACAAAAGTTTTATTTAATTTTGTGGATTAAAAACAATTTAGTTTTCAGAAAGTGGTCCTTGTAACCCATTAATTAATGAAAGTCCTAACCAGGTCACTAGAAATATGTTCCACAGTTTCACGTGTTTAGAAATATGGAAAAAATTGAAATTTGGTCGTTTGGGAATCGATGGGAAATGTACAGCATTGGGGAGCATTCATAAGTGTTCTGTGAAATGTCGTTTTCGAAAAGTAACTCGCCTAACACCTGAAATATGTGAGATTACTGAAAAAGTGATAACAACAGCACATTGAATTGTTTTAATTTTCATCTCGGTGACGGGAAAATTCACAATTAGCGCGGAACATTTGCAAATTAGTTGTCGTTACAGAAATAACTTCACGATTACCGTAGGCACAAATAATTGGACAAGTGAAATGCATAATTAAGTAGCGGGAGAGGCGATTCTCCATAAGTGGGGAAAATAAACTTTTGGAGAACATAAAGCTTGTAAAGAAGGTTTTAGAATCAACCAAAAGCTGTCTCTCGCATGGGAAGATGACTTTTGAATGTGACAACAGTTTTCCGGGAATCCGAGAGTTTTTGTCTCTTTCCTGGCGTTATCATTTCAATCCTTTTGCCGAATTAAACCCATTTATATATGCATTAAACTGAAACACGTTGCGTTCCTTTCTCCAGTTTGATACGTCGTGAATGTTTTACGGAAATGCGTTGCCACCGTCATCTCGAATCATGTAAATGTAATAATCGCTAATATCTGTAGTCCAGGAATTTTTAAAATTTAAAGGACGTCTTGATACGGGGTGAATCCTATACACTTTTGGTGATGCTTGGCTTTGATATACGTTTATCTCATTGAGAGAGAGATTTCGTTTTATTGATCCAAACAGAAATTTCCCGCATTTTCTATGATGGGGAAATGACATTTGAAATAGTTCACGTATGATAAGCATAATTCACAAATAATGTTTCGAATCCATTCGAAATTTCCCCGTTGCTTTATTGGAAGATATTACATTCAATCCCTCCTTTGTCAATAAAAGGTTATTTAATTTAACGTACATTTCCCTCGGTGCTTTAATTAATTTACCATTTCCTATATTTCATCCGAATTACGATTGATATTCCTTCTTTCTTGTATTTAAACTCCACGACATTATTAACTCTGTGGTCGTACGCTTTTTTCACCTTCATATGTTGTAATTCTTTGCCTTTTTTCTTTTACGCGTGTTTTGTCGTCAACAAATGAAATGCAATATCTTTTATATTAAAAAATTTTTGAAGGATTGGAATTGGCACAACGGATAACGTTGGATATTGGATTTTTATCAAACAATGCGTTATTATTCCCTCGAGGTTTAGGTTCGGGAATAAAAATTGGTAATATTCAAAGTTTTTAATTTTTAAATTTTATTAAATGCGGATTAAATTGCCTACAGTGACATTGATAGTTGTATTGTTTAAGTAACGTTGCAGCGAAATCCTCTTATTTTCAGGTTAATATTTCGCTTGATCGTTTTCCCTCACAAGAAATATCCTCGTTTATCCTCAAAGAACATAATATACCCCCACAATTTTCAGTGATTCTAAACAGTCCGTATTGAATTTATTTCTAATTATGATTTTTCTGGGAAACGTAACATTTTCATATTAAACCTTATCTTCATTAGTGAGTTTGTGATGAAGACTAGAATTTCACTCTTCTCTCATGAAGAAATAAAGAAGAAAAAGAGAAGAGAACAAGACCTATACTTGTTGCTGCTCAAGTTCATCTTCGCCTCTCTTGTTCTCCAAAATTTGATGGATCAATCTTTTATCCCAAATGGTGCATTTTGTATTAGCTCGAAGTGGACAATGACTGATGTAGTGAGGTTGAAAAACAGCTAACGGATTCACTGACTACGAGGTCGCTAAAATGATGTGACAAAATCCTCCTCGGATTAAGTATGTTACTGATATTCTCAATCCCCCATAGCTGTATTACATCTCTTAGTATATCACGAGCATTGCAGTCTTTACAGCGAAAATATATTCATTATTCACGGAAACGTGAAATTTGTATTTTCTACGAAACTTCTCATAACGATTGCACAATAATTATTATGCTTATCGATGCAATCGAAAGAGTCATTATGAAGTTTTTAGCTGGTCTATGTAGAGGTCCAGATAATGACATCTTTAATGGAAACAGCTAGGCCAAATAACATCCACGTAAACCATTTAATATTAACGAATACGCAAAATCATTCCCTCAAGAGAGAAATCCGATTAGCCGGGACTTGAACCCGGGACCTTGGCTTTAGAGCGCCACGACTCCAAACTCTACCACCGCGTCCGATATTTGTATTCACAATAATATTTAGTCAGTTACGGAATCGGTTCTGTTTCTTGCAGCTTTTATAATTTAAAGCCCACGGAGCAAGGCCCTATTGAAAATTCTCTTTTTTCCATCGCTGGTAATTGTTTGAAACTGGATTCACCCAGATGATTTTGACGATACCTGAAGATTTTGTTTTCCGTAACATGTAGACTTATTAAAGAAGAGAAGAAGGTAGAAAGAATCCTTAAGGGAGACGATGAAAAGTGTCTTGAGTAAGGTAACCGGAAAACATTTGCAAGATCATTAGCGTGGCGTGTTTTGTTGAATGGGTGTAAAAGGTGGACTTTAATGAATAGGACTGGAAATGATAGGAGACGTTTGAAATACTGATATTGCGTGGAATGGGAAGATAAAAGTAAAATTGATAGAATAAAGTGAAATGCGGGATATGGCGGAAACGTAAAGTGGTTATCGAGGAAATAAAACGGAGGCCCAACACGAAATGACTACGTCAGATGTTGTGAGGAAAGGAGCTCAACTGAAGAGATCTAGGGAAAAGACAGAATCTTATTGGATAATATACTCTCTTGGAGTGATAATTTATCAAGAATTATAGGAAAGGTTGTTTGGTTGGTATATGCAAAGCGCATGCACTTATCGTTTGGTAGATATATTAGATAGCTTTCGAAGGATAGTATCTGTCGAAATTGGAAATTATATTTTTGCATTAATTTATAATGTGTCATTGCCCATGGTCAAGGCTGTAGAATGTCAATGGCAAAAGAATTAAAATTTCACGAAAGCAACTTAATATGTTTAATTTTTAACGTGATCCTAACCGTACTCGCGTTCGGCCGGATCGCCGGCCAACGGTGAACGTTTAAACGAAACTAGAATATTACTAATTTATCAATGTCGTTCGGGTCGTTCGAGATGTTTTATGGGGAAAATATATTCGACTGTTTAAACATCTCGTCAGATAATGTGATTCTATTATGCTCTGGCCAAATAAAAACTAAACATTCAGTAATTCCAGAGAAGTGTTTATGGAAGGTATTGAGTCACTATTTGTGGATGTCAATAAGAGTTCTCCCTTCTTTAAAAATATTGTCACGGTCGATTGGCCACATCAGTTGTGCAATGATTTTCTACGAAA
The DNA here is from genome assembly GCA_000376725.2 of Ladona fulva. Classification (NCBI taxonomy): domain Eukaryota; kingdom Metazoa; phylum Arthropoda; class Insecta; order Odonata; family Libellulidae; genus Ladona; species Ladona fulva. Next base: position 318,952 of record KZ308769.1, on the reverse strand, counting down.
GCAATGTATTACCCCTGGAAGAATCTAAGCATTAAGAATGGGAAAGGCAATTCATCCCAATTTTAGAGATAGCGTGGATTTCTCTGACTCTCTTATGGCCTTTTTAACATCTTTAGAATCTTGCGTTCATATAGTTTATGATGTTTTAATGTGGGACCGATTTTTATTGTTTTAGTTGCGAAAGCATATCTGACAAGTAAATTTCTTTGTTTTTTCTCGTTATACCCTCATGTTGATTTTGAAAAGAACTGCTGAGAGTCTCACATATCTAATTATTATGTCACTCGCATATTCTTATTAAATAAAACGCAAATTGCCGTTCTAGGTGGGGTATGCACGACAAATTCTCGACCAAAAATGTAAGCCGTAAGTATTTTCTTTAAATGTGAACAGTTTCCGACTGTAGTTACCGTTATTAAGGATATTCGGAGAATATTTTCTTCGGCAAGAAATAGCTTCATTGGTGTGCCGGCTGAATTACGAGATAAGTGATTAAAAGTTTCAAACTCAGAAAGAATTTTTCCGGTTGAATTGGGGATATAAACATTGACGAACTAGCCATTCACTTCTTTCCACATGAGAATGTATGACCAGCGTCTTCTGTGGTCCGATTGAGCTCTATGAAAAGCCTCCTGAACACATTTTCGAGAAAAAGAGAAAGGCTGGCAGAACGGCATTCATCATACAACATCATCAGCGAAACTTGTAATTGGCAAGAGGTAAGAAAATATATATATAAGGCTACCATTCCGACTTCTGAGTAATCAAAATTATTCTCAAACAAAAGTGCCTTCCGCATCCGCCTCCGACATCCTGTGGATAAATGTAAAAACTTCAAAAGCCTCAAAGTTTCGCGATTTTTGCTACCCGGGCGGTTTCGTTGGCTACCCAACGTCAGAATGGAACACACTACGCTTAGGCTGCCTGGGTCTCTTTCGAATGCTTTGAGTCGTCCCCAAAATCCCTTCCACGGGTTAGGACGGGAAAAAAGAGACAGGGGAAGTCCCACAGGCGACTGAGGGAAGGGAGTTACTAGAGAGGGAGAAAAGGGCTAGGAAATCCTCTATATTGAGAGGGGAGAATCAGAGAGAGGTAGAAGGGAAAAACACGGAGGGCAGGAAAGGGAAGGGGCGAAATGGACGGGAAAGGACGAAAAAGAAAGAAAGAGATGTGTGGGAGAGTGAGTGAATGAAAAAGATTTAGTGTTGTACGTGATTACTTTTGATATAAATCTAGGCTCATTCCATGCGAACCTCCAATCGGCGTAAGGCAAGGTGTGCATGAAACAAATGATAATCTTTTATGTTGATGCGGAGTCATGAATTTTTGATAAAATACTATGGCGACTAGTTTCTACCAGGGCCGGCTTTCCAAGAAGAGGCCCCAGCCTCCTTTGTCTACCCGAGTTATAGATATATCGTATGCTATCAGCAAAATTAAAGTTTATGCTTGAGAAATGGGGTACCTTGAAACTTGGATCCCGGGTGCTAAACATTCACAGAACTAGTTTCTTGGCCATCTCTGTCATTTCAAGTTGAGCAAAATTAGTGAAAAAAAGTGAGATTCTTTCATACAAAGTACTGATATGTGGAAAGGAGAAAGAGTATTGGTAAGGAGTAAAAAAGGAAAAATAAAGGCATAGAATTACAATTATAGTTACATTAAATTTTGATAATTACCTTTGAGTATTTCCAGGTGTAAATATATACAATATGTAGAACGAAGAGAGAATGTACGTTGCACTTTTTCCTCGAAAATATTGTGAAATTTATGTGAAAGCACAACGCCCACTTCATTCTACATGATTAATTTCCGCATGAACTCGCCTGTGGCTGTGGATTTTAAATACAATTTGGTTTGAAAGGGTCAGATGGATCGAGGAGATATCCCTAATTGTATGTACGTTTTACGTGAGTACCCAAGATGACTGTCATGGTCGAAACCAGTCGTGTTTAATATACTGTGTAGAAAAACCGAATTACGCCTCTTATTTTTTTTGTACGTCATGTCTCTTTTACACAAAGTTTAGGCTCTCTGATGACTTTTTGGATAGAAACGATTTTCCTTTACGTTTATTTCTCTAATTTTACACCAATCATCGAAAAGGACGCCGGAATAAGGAAATTGCCTAATATTTATCTCTTTCTTTATTCAATAACCGCTAGTTTCATCTTCGACACACAAATATATTTAAGAAAAGAACATGGAGAAGGAAAAAGAAGGGTCTTAACGACTTCCTAATAGAGAAAATGTGTCTATTATTATTAGTATTATATTATATAATTATAGTATTATTAGTAAATAAGTAGTTTTGACTGAGGTGTAGTAAGTCAAACTGAGGAAGGAATCCATTAGTTTAAATGGAATTTAAATACATAATCCGCAAAATGCAGTATTTTTTGTATTTTTATTATTTAATGGAAGGTATACCACAGAGAGACAATTTGATATGTCCTCTTTCTCGGAATCGAGCCCAGGACCTCTGTGCTATTATTCTACTATGCTCTCTCACCATCACGTCCGAGATGAAAAGCTTAGGGCAAAAATAAACGGATTAAAGATAAAAGACTAGAGGAGGAATTCATGAAAGCGCGCGTGGCACCATAAGTTTCTCTCCCATTCAACTTCAAAAAGAGCTCAACTTTAAAGTAGCTTTTATCTACTAGATACACATCTTAGTGCTAAACTTGTTAGGGTTCTTTTACTGAATGAAGTGTACCTAAGTAATCTCTCATAGAAGGAGATAAAAGCTCAGGATCTTCGAGTAAAGCTACACAAAGGCTTTGGTGGGCTATCTAACGATTAAGATAATTCTTAACAAAGAAATGCAAAAACGTTAGGAAAGGAAACATTAATCAAATCTCAGTTGAAATAGTCGAAAAGGGTACGGTTGGACAGTTTCTCATTTCAGGCATAAATCTGCGATTCAATTCAGCGAATAAACATTTACGTAGATAAAACACAGGATGAGGGTTATGCGCAAAGAACACTGATAACAAACGGAATTTGAGTCTGTTTCGATTCGGGAAAGCTTCGATGAAATGGCCTTAATATTCCTGATATTCCCCTCAGAAACTGGTTTTATTGCTGAGATATGTAGTGGAGAGAACGCTAAAAAAGAATCAAATTCATCGCTTTTAAATGGAGTGCTATTTAGTGCTATAAAAAGTGTTATTTTTTTTCTTTGGTATGGGTGGCGGTGAAGAGAGAGCAGGAATCCCCTAGCGCGTGGGTTCACATGTGAAATACTATAAGGTCTTCGTTAAGGCGAAATAAATCTATAAGGTCTTCGTTGAGGCGAAATTGAGACTGAAAAAAATCTCTTCTACCATCTAACCTGTCGGCCTCACTAAAAAAATTAATTCGTCAATAAAAATAGAGAGGAAAACTTAAGAAGGATTTGTGGATGTTAAAAACCTAAATAATGCTTCCGGAAAAAATTCACAGCTGGAGAACACCCGCAAAGAAGAGGGGTGTGAAAAATCTGCACAGTTCTACTTATAGTACATGCCAAATATATAAAATAAAAGAAGCGAAAAATTAATAAATTAATATAGTTAAAAGAGGTAAATAGTAGTATAAAAGAGAAAAAGAGCTGCAAATTATTAAATAGTGGAGCAAATGGAGGAGATACCGAAACAAAAACAGAGTAAGTGAAGAGAACGGACTGTATCAGACGGAATAAATGACGCAGTAGTTGTGGAGTCAGCCTTAGATCCGCTCACAGGACACACTCCCGTGGGTTGATAGGAGTTCGGGCGTCGATTTATCTGGAGTGTTTGATTATTTATCCGGATTTATCGAGAGCGGCATCTGGGGAGTGGCCCCCTGAAAATAGAGGGCTCGCTCGAATGATAAGCGCCCTGCCCCTTTCCCCGTCCCCTCCCGCCTCTTCTCCAGTGTCAACAGCCACCCTGGGCGGGACACGGGCTTCTATACTTGTTAAGGGGGCCGGAGGGTGACCTGGACGAGCGAAACGGACAAAGAGCTTGTTCACCAATGGTGGGGTGGAAGATGGGATATGGGGAAATGGTTTTTAGTAGTTGTACGGGAGAACTTGCGTGTACGTGTAGCCTAGTGGGGTTGACCGAAAGGGTTAGGTCACGTGGGGGAAGGGGATGGGACGTGGATGGAAAATTCTTCCGGAGCCCGTCCAATTCGGCGGATGGGACACATGTCCGGGAAGGGGGCACTCTTTTCTAATCAACAAATGCCCCGGATGCCTCCATCGAACTTAAATTTCGTTCCGGAGCGTTGATTTCATTATGAAGTCGCTCCTGATTAAGCTTCTTTTTTATTAAGGATCGGATAACTCCTTCGATTTGATTCGACGAAGAGCGATTCGTTCCGAGGAAGGATTAAATGCGTCTGAGTCTTGGTGGAAACTTTAAATTTTCGCTTGAATGTTTTATGCGCGCGCTTTCCCGTGGTCCCGAGGGTGGGATAGCTTTGCTGTTTCTCGGGAAAATTCACTTTGTATCCTTGGATCGCAATATTTTTAAATCTTCTTGTTGCCAACCTGGTTCCCGGGAACAGCTTTCAATTGATTCCGAGATGTTTTTAACGCCATTTTTTGAAATTTCGACTTAAGTTCTTTAACATCAAATAGCTCAAAATGAAATCGACGGAATCAGCCGTGACTTTGTATAATAACATCCATGGTTTAAGCAGCTATTCTTAAGTTTCACTGAAACTGCTTATTAGAGATTGGTTATAGCTAAAGCTATCGTCAGGCTATAAATGTGACAAGCATAGTTATTTTAACCAATAATCAAAGAGCTTCCTTTGTTGCCGCTTATTTGAAGAATAGATTAAGAGATAAATTGTCAAATATTTGGTCATAAATTAGTAAACCGATTTTCTGCAAATCCTCGCAACAGGGTACCACCATCGAACAGCTATTTGTCATCCTCTACAATGTTATTAAATTTAACTAATTACTCCAGAAAACACGGCCTGTGGACATTTCTTCCTGGATTTGGGGGTTCTTTTTTAAATTATCAATATATGCTCACAAGCAGGGCTTTCATCGTAAATTCTAATGTAATCACGCTTAATATATGGCCCGAAATAAATGTTTTATATACATTTAGTATATTTCAAATACCAAGAAACATAAGATCCTTGTTTACTGAAGCAAGCTGATTATGCATGAAGCTTTAAATTAAGCTCCCGCTTTTTACGATGTACAATTCTCCGACTGTTACAGAAATTTCAGCNTAATATCCAAAAGGTGTTTATTATCACGACAGGTTTCAGCAACAAAGCCATCATAAGGTAAGAGATATTGGAAATCAATTAACATCAAATGAAAAATGTTTTCGTACCTGATGATGACTGTCTAGCCGAAACCGGTGGTGATGATGTACACCTTTCGGATATTACAAAGTTCCCTTTATTCCTTCAGAATGTCTTTCCACGAAGTCCGGAAGATTAGGATAGAATGTTAACAATAACGAAATTATTAACATTAAGAAGTTATTTAACAACAAAAAGTTAAAGCTGAGAAAGCAAAGAACAGATTTATCTAAGTACTCATTCATAAATATATGGAATAAAGAGTGAAACAGTTTACCTGAAGAGGTCATTATACACTTACCTAAGAACGAAAAGGAAATAGGAAAAATATATAAAAGTTATTGAGATACAGAAATGTAAATTATGTGAATATGTTATTTAAATATAGATTCATTGTAATGTAAAGAGTCTTACATGTATAAGAGATTATTAATTGTGTATTGTATAGATTTAATAAGTGTTTGAGATACGATTAAGCTGCCACCAGACTTGTTGATTTCCGCGGTCAATTTTGTAAATAAATAAATTAGCAAATAAATTATGTAATTATTAAATGCTTATGGACATAATGAAAGGTAATATCGATAACGACACCGAAAAATTGTTTACTTCAGAGTGTTCCTATATTTTGATTGACCACTCACCACTCTGTGATCTTTATTTGATTAAGGATACGTGGAGTTTACCTTTATATCTCGCTTTTCGTGCTTGGTTCATTTCAAATTACAGCCAGCACTCCTCTCAGGGTTGGAGCAGAAAGATTCCCGGCTGCCAAATATCTCGAATGAACTAGAAGCAAGGCGTGAGATAAGGGGTAAAGGGAAAAGCAGGGTGAGTAAGAGGAAAGGTACTCCTCATGTTCGAAGCCCAAAGCAGGATGCATGGCAAGATCCCTTTCGTAATCATAAAATATTTCCGTTATCCCCAGGCAAATACAAGAGGATCTGAGAGTACGTAATTAAAAGAGGATTAGGGGGGCGGTGGCTCTTTGGAATTATAACATGAATTTATTTTGAAAAATGTTCTCCCAAGTGAGCTAAATTGAATGTGGGAGTAACAGAAGGTGTTGTGTCTTGAATTACCAGATTAAAGGTAGTGCTTGTCGAATAATTTTCCGCGTTTTTCACAGCGAGAAAATTAAATTCTGGATTAATTTACGAAGAAATTTTTTAAACATAACTCCTCGTTTCTTGACATCGCTAATACATCTTTCTGCATATTCGAGTTTCGTATTAATTATGTATGGGAAAATTTAAGGAATATTCGTTTTAGTTGTTCCTGCTACTGTATTGTAACGCATGCAATATATTCTATTTGCTGGTTGATACGGGAGCTGCTGAGGTACGAATGTTATTAAATAATAGAATACATTTTGGTCCTCTTTATCGAATCCTACAAAAACTATATTGTCATTATGCTTTTTCTTACGTGATATTTTCCTATTATACGAGTAGCATTAATTCATTAATTAATTCTTATACGCACGGATAATTTTCGTGTACTTCATATCTACGTACATAACTGAAAAATCTCTGTTTTACAATGTTAGCTGTTCCACCTTCGGTAGTTTTTCTACAGATCTACCTCATGTAATTCTTTACTTCAAAGTACCAGTAAGGCATCCATTCATTAACGACATGTACTATTTTCCCTTCTAAACACCTTAGCTTACCTTTCAGGTATGATTCTCATACTTCAGGAAAACCTTCTCCCTGTCTGTAAGTCGATTTTTCACACCCCCACAACATCCTGCTCTCCGTCGACATCTCTCTACTTATTTTCTTTATCAAAGCCGTTTCTCATTGATTTCCCTTCAGCGAAATCAATGTTCGTTTGAACGGCCATTCTCATCCGGCGATTTTCGACGTTCTTTTGATGTTTTCCTGGTGCTGATTAAGCCTATATTTCGGCACTTCCTCGTTCAGTCCCGCTCTTTGTTTCGCGATAATAATTGAGGGAAAGGTATGCGGAAATTCATATAATTTCGTTCTTCTTGATTAGCGAGGAAAAAAGTATGTATTTATATACCCACGATCGTTTCTACTTTCGGTTTTAATATATTTAATTAACTATATTCGGTAACGTAGGCATAGGAAAATAACTTTTCTTAGATGAAAATAATTAAAATGTGTTAAGTGTGTACTATTCGGAATAAAAATTTTCGGCGACGCACATTCTCACCGGATTTCATTTCAGTTTGAGGAGAGAATTCAGTTGGAATCCAATTTTTGTTTAAATTTAAATGCATTGCTACTCTGATACATCTCTGATAATCTGTATGAGAGAGCAAACATTTCGATTTCGACTCGAGATTTATAGTTATCAGCCGATCTCTATCGATTGTGTGTATTTTTACTCAGAATTATTTTCACTTTTCATCCAGTATTGTTCTGCTTGATACCACGTCTGGTGACACGTCATTAGTGCATGCAGCATTTTCAGATTTTGAGAACCGAAGGGGAGAATGCTGAGTGTGGAATTCTACATCGGGTAGATGGCGGATTGATAGATGTAGGACATGCGAGCCGCCCGTGTGTGGCATGGGATACATGTGCGTAAGTCAATTACACTCACATAAGGTCCACTGTGAAAAATAAATCTTTTAGCGGTTAGGTACAGATTTATATAGCAAATTTTTCTTGTAGCATATGATTGGCTTGTGCAACAGGGTTAAAGCAAGATAATAACTACGTCTTCCGACAGCTATTATATCTGAATATCGAGTAAGTTTAATCTTTCCTGCCTGAGTAGTTTCTCGTACTAGCGTTCTATGTCTAAGGTCTCGGGTTCTAGTCCCGGCTTATGAGATTTGTTGGTTAGGGAATAGTTTTATGTTGGTCAATAAAACTGATAATTATTTTTAAATTGGTTGTAATTGCAATCATCTTCCTGTTTCCATTAAAAAGTGTTGTTTACTATACAATAAGTAAGGAATGAAGAAACTTTGTAATATCCAAAAGGTGTTTATTATCACGACAGGTTTCAGCAACAAAGCCATCATAAGGTAAGAGATATTGGAAATCAATTAACATCAAATGAAAAATGTTTTCGTACCTGATGATGACTGTCTAGCCGAAACCGGTGGTGATGATGTACACCTTTCGGATATTACAAAGTTCCCTTTATTCCTTCAGAATGTCTTTCCACGAAGTCCGGAAGATTAGGATAGAATGTTAACAATAACGAAATTATTAACATTAAGAAGTTATTTAACAACAAAAAGTTAAAGCTGAGAAAGCAAAGAACAGATTTATCTAAGTACTCATTCATAAATATATGGAATAAAGAGTGAAACAGTTTACCTGAAGAGGTCATTATACACTTACCTAAGAACGAAAAGGAAATAGGAAAAATATATAAAAGTTATTGAGATACTAACATTTCATCCTCATTTATTACACTGATAATAACGAATGATATCTTCAGAGTGGATTCAATAGCTTCTTCTTCAATTAGCATTTAAAAGCAAAATAACTATCAAACCTGAGCTTACTGCTCATGGGTCTTATGAGCCAGTTTTGGATGTGTGCTCTGTCGTCCTTTACTTTTATGAATTTCTTTTTTCATACGTCCTACATTTTTACATGGAAAATTATGTCATCGCTGGTACAGTTTATAAACAATGGTACGGCAAAATAACGCTCTAAGTAACTAGTATAACTTTATAAGTATATTGTTGTACTTTATATTATAAAATTAATTACCCTCATCTAATGACTTAATGCGCTTCCTACACTCCAAGAGCATTTGGTAAATGCATAATTTCTTATGTTCCATCTCTTTTCGTGGCATTTCTGTCAGTACTGGAAATCAAACAGTATTGCGATAAACCCTCAATGATAAAGATGGTTTATTTAATTTTTCTTATACCGGATTGAATGCTACCAAGAGCGCGGTGGCAGGATTCCGGAATCTAATACTCCAATGAACTCAAAATTTGGGGAAAAAGAGAGCTTGGAAGGTGCAAAGCCCTAACCGAATAGACATTGCAAGGCCACTTGACTATTTAAATCACAACAAAATGTATAGGAATCGATAAAGCATACCTAAATTTTGTTAATTAATTAAATAGTATTTT
>KZ308769.1:292536-305107 GCA_000376725.2 Ladona fulva | reverse complement strand
TTATAATATTTTTTATATTTATTATTTCAATATCCCATTGAAAATTGACTTCCTATCAGACTAAAAGTCTATCGACAAGACATAAACAAAAATTATTCTAACTCATATACTCATAAGTGATAATTTGAGTAGATAATGCGAATGTTAAAAATGTAGGAGATTCTTAGGGAAAAGATATCCTTTGCAGGAAAACACCCACTAAAAAGTGTGGTGTGGAATGTCTTCGCAAACATATCGATGGTGATAACTTAATGATATAATATATACTCCGTCAATAAGTGCGTTTGTGTAGTACACAACAATAAGTACGAGAAGTACGGAAGTAGTCCCGGATTCGATTTCAGGTTGGTTTATCAGCATTTCCTACTTTTACATTTGTAACAGATAAAAATTAAGTGCCTTTTATTACATATTGATGCTAAAAATAACAAGAAAGTGCAAATTAAGAAGACGTAAAAGAAATTTTATACTAACATAAACAATACTGTGTAATATTATCGTTCAGTATTCTGAAATTAGACTCATGCAACAGCTCCTCAACATTCGCGAAGGATTCGTTTCTGAAGGATCTTTTGAAATAAAATAATTATAAATGATTCCGGTGCTTGAAATTATTTGTATCATATTCCAGTTCTTTATTGACTACCCTAGATTCGATGAATCTTTCTTCCACCTTTCCCCATGTTATTTTACATATATGTATTATTAACATTAATTTAATTTCTCTGAATTTATCAAGGAATCACAGCGTAGCTTCTATACTTCTTTTTTTCCTGAGTATCCAACCTGCGTTTGAGAGCACTTTCGTAACTCTCGCTTTTTTGTCGTAGCATTTTTAACAAATCGTATCGCCTTGTGCTGCACTTTCTCGAGTTCTCGGGTACATGTTTCATCCACTGGATCCCATATACTTGCCGTATATTCCAGATGGGGCCTGACCAAGCTAAAATAATATCGCCAACATTTTCATCATACTTACCGTATTTGCGTGTTAACATTCGTAAACACAAAAACGCATGGTATGGGAAAAAAATATGCTATTGACGGAGGGTAGAGGGAAGCCAACGTTGAGGAAAAATGTCCATTCCCAAAGGGATTTGAAAAACCAGGAAGGCAGTGAGATAAAAATTCGTCATAACTCCGTAATGTTTTGTGTACGTATACTGTCGGCCATCACAAGGTCCTCCCTAGAGTTTTCAATGCATACCATATTTCCATCGAATCTCAAGGGACCACTTACGCAAAATTCTCATAGAGGAAATTCAATGCACACTGCCCACAAGGCAAAAATCTTTGAAATCTCTCCGTAATAGGGCGTATAAAGAGAACCTGAGACGAAATTGCTCTAAAATCACCGTCCGATCCAACTATGAATCCCATTCAATGGCTTGGAAGAAAGGGTCGGGCAAGAGCCGTTGAGTTTACTTCCGCTTAGGAGAATATCTAAACTCCATAGCGGGCTCTAGAGGGTCTAGGTTCTGTCTCATATCCTTTTACGACAAAACACATAAACAATTGCTTTCTATCCCGTGACGGGTCCAATGGCGCTGTACACATTGGATAGTTCCTCATCGGCGGTGTGGCGGCGCTGTACAACTACCCGTGAACCGAGAATATAAACTTGTGCTAGGCACACGTGGAGAGGCGAGTTCCATTGTAAACATATGAGCCAGAATCTTTCGAAAGAGAAACTCGTGCAGTGTTTAGTTTGGCCTTGGGAACAACTTCACGGCGGGCGCCCGAGCTTTATACGGAAATGTTTATGCAACGGTGAAAGACAAGTTGGCTGTGCGGATTGCCCGAAGTCTGTTTCCTTCATTTGACAGAGAGTAAATTTTAATTCCCCAAAAATTTCACCTTAATATTTGTGTTCGCTCAATATAAGCTTTCCCTTACGAGTAGGAAGCATGTAATAGCTGCGCATTCGGACACCAGTTCGGAGGACCAATGTAAATGACACGATGTTGGTATAAGCGCGGTCTTTCCGTGTATGAATACCTTATATCCAATCCTGGAATTGAAATCTAGAATTGAGAATTATAATAAGGAAGCTGATGTACATGAAAACTTACTTATGTGAAGTATCGGTTTTCTTTTTATTGCTATATTTTGTAAAACTCATTGCAAAGCTGAAAACATTAGTTTTTTCACACTCAACATATAATTAATTTCCAAAACTAACATTAATATTTTCCTTATCATGAACTGGCAATGGTTTTGGAGATTTCTTTTCCTTCTTGACTGTGATATAAACATCTCACGTTCTGGTCCAATCTGTTCTATTAGCCACTCCATAAATTATTAATCATTTCTTTATCGGAAACAGGAACCCACAGTTATATTCGTTTCAATAATTTAAACTTCTCAGGCAGTAAAACAACCAACACAAACATCCATATCCTAATCCGGAAAAACCCAGTTTGCTGAGACTACAACTTTTTTTTTTGTTTAAAGCATTAAAATTCTTTTAGGTATGTCATGAGTAGTAATATGCCTTTCATCAATGATAGCGCAACTAAGTTTAATTAGAGAAAATGTAATGTATGTATATTTAAATAAGCCCAAATTGAATGTCTTTCAGAAATGTTTTGTTTGTATGGGCCCAAAGATCTTTAATACGTTACCTCGAAATATGTTAAGCATCAAATGCTTTAAAATTTATTAAGTCTTACAAAGTCATGGATTTTGGCCAAGGAGGGAATTGTACGTTTTTTCTTAGTTATATCGTTTGACTTTTTCTTTCCAATTATCTACCTATCATGTTCACTTCCTATCTTATCTTTGTAAATTGATTAAGTAGTTATTTCTGCGCTTTTAGATTGATTTTTCAGAATGTTTTCTTCTTTTACTGCTACGCATGTATATATTTTTATATAATGGTTGCCTCAGTATAGGTAAACCTAGGAGGTAACCAAAAGCTTTCGGATTTTTGTGAAATCTTTTTGTTTACATTTTTTTTTGTCAAAAGCAATGAATATCAATCTATCTAACTCGGAGCCGGGACCTAAGTGGCTAATGCTCTAATCATTCCACAAGATAAGACGATTCAAATGGTATAAATAACAATTGAGAGCATTTATGTTGATCTAACGACTTCGTAGCCTTGACCAAAATGGTTAAAGGTTAAAAAGGTGTTTCGCTTTTATAGAACCCAATCTTTGCGTAACGAATATCAATCCTTTTTTCGTTTACTAGTGATACGTACAGAAAATGACGGTAACGATTGTCCGCGACTCTTCCTGTACTTTCCTAAGGCCATTTTCGTTGTAGTAACATTGTTGGGATTCTAAAATGACAAAGACAAACTTAATAAAATAATATAGTAATATCCACAANATGGAGGCAAGTGTAGTGATCGGTGGACTCTTTAGTGAAGTTGACTGGTGTGCTGATTTTCCGCCATGGATGACCTTGCAGAGCCCTAGTCAGTCCTGTGCCGTCTTGCCCTACTATACTGACTGTATGCTGAACCTTTTTCTATAAATATCTGCAGGGTAAGTGAAACACGTTTTACACATTTAAATTAGTTTAAGATAAGATACCTTTATAGTTTGTTCATTTATAATTCTGTCTGTGTTTTCATCAGTGATAATAGAATAAAATAAGAATAGAATAGAATAAAATTTATTGGCTAATGGGTTGTCTATTTTAGGGAATATGTTGTTGAAATTAGGGAAGATAACTAGATATAAGCTTCGGCTTTCTGGAGTTCCTCGGAAACAGTACGACTTATCCAAGTTATTTCCATACATTCCTTCGAGTATTTATTCTCATTTTCGATATTGCTATTCAAAGTAAAGGTTGTTCTTCCGAACAATAAAACTTCAAAATCTAAAAGAGTTCATTCTGTTCCTTATTAATTTTTCTTTGCTCAGTAATAACTATCTGACATCACAACTTCCCTGGAAATCAAATTTCAATATGGTTTTCTGACGCTGTGAACAGTTTTAATAAAATGAATTTTTCTACGTTGATTATCGTAAATTTAAAAAATATTTGTATAATTTAGAAAATTTTCCAATAAAATGCCTTACATTTGATAATCTTTAATGATCAATTTGAAATATCAAATATTTCTCCAATGTATTAAATTTAAATGTGTATTAAGAGCCTTGTTTCTTTTGTTTGTCGATTAATATCTCCCTTGAGAATGTTTCCATACGCGGTGCAAATTAATTGTTGATGGTTTCTGGAGTGAGTTTTCCGGGTGGTATTAAGTTAGCAGTAGTTAAAAATATCTTAGCCGAGATATTTAATTTTCATTCAGTTTTTTGAAGCTAAGTCATGTCGCACTCTCTTAAATTTGCTGCTCCTAGCATGAATTTTATTGTAAACATCTTGATCTGAATTCTATATTCTTTGGCCGGACTTCTTAAAAGGACATTCTACAATGACAATGGCAAATTTAGTAATATCCACAAAATAAAAGTTTATTACGACTGGTTTCAGCAACAAGCCGTCATCAGGTCCTTATAATGAAGGCTTGTAGCTGAAACCGGTCGTAATAACCTTTTATTTTGTGGAAATTGCTAAGTTTGTGTTAGTCATTGTAGAATGTCTTTCCACGAAGTCCTGCCAAAGAATCTAGAATTTATTTTTGGGATTGTTAATTCTACTACTGTATAGATAACAATCCATGTCTATAAACTAAGTAAGATTTGGACCATACTAATATATATACTAGATGGCTACCATATTTTGACGATATTGAGGTTAAAATGTCTTCCATTTCCCTTTCTATCGTTGAATTTATTGAAGAGAAATAACAAGCGTGAATAATAGCGACATGACGGAGACTCGAACCCAGATCTCCCACTTCTTCTTTGGCTTTTTCCTGGGTTTCGAGTCACAGTCACGTCGCTATTTTTCACACTTTTTATTTCTTGGGATTCAGCCGCACGGCTTTACCGTGCAGAGTTATATATTCGGAAAAGCTCCTTTGTGGAGAAGAAGAGAGGTATAAGTTTCTTGATGTTTAACCGTCTTAATCTGTCTTGTTTATTTCTCGTACTCTAATCATCTGTATTTATAGCCCTGGTGATTTAATCTATTCAAATAAACGACACTCGGGACTGATATTTTCTTAATCTTTGCGCCAATGTACATCCTTCAATATAAATGGCAAGAGGATTTCCCCAAAATATTTTTAGTTCTGTCGTCAGTCTTTCGTATTGGGGTCATATTCGTGGATCTTTGGTGGTATGGGATCACAACTTGTGAGAGAGCTATCTTAGTGTCAGTAATTACTAGTATTTTCTTAAACTCTCGATATAAACTATTCAGTATCTAGTATGCAAAAAAAGTTGTGAATGAACTGCCTGCTTTTCCCTCTTCGACTAATAAATCTGCACCGAATGATCGTTTCCAAGCCCGAGGACTGTTTTCCCGCGTAATTCTTCATGATATCTCATTCAGGTGCCGTAACTGAGTTGGGATTATTTTTCCTCTCATTATCTGCTTCCTTTCTGACACCCAAAACTCTAATTGATAACAAACTCATAAGCATGTTAATTCCTTGGCCACTAAGCACGCTTCTAATATTCACAATTTAAAGATCTTATGGCTGAGGGAAACACACTTTATATTTTTGGTCATTTTTCTTCTCCTTTTCTTGCTCTCTGCACTCATTTTAACACAAGTTTATGAAAAAATCTACGTACATTTTCTTGATGGTTGCTACCCTTAGCTAAGAAATTTGGCTCAAATATATAAACCATGATTTATTCAGATGAGAAAGTAATTTGACATTGAGTGTTATCAAATTTAGATATCAATTTACTCAGATTTTATATCTTTTTAATGTTTTTTAAAAGTGTTTTGACACATAAGGTTACATCGCACGTGAGCCTTCACTGGGAATTGAACCCGGAACCGCTTTCAACAAAGTCGAACGCGTTACCCATTTTGCTAACCGGTGGCACCTTTGTATTTTTTCAATCAGTTTCGTGAAGAGGGAAAAATTACCCCAGCTATTCAAAAAGTAAACTTCACAGATTCATAGAAATACAATCTCATTGTGATTCTCCGAAATACTCCCTGGTCAACGAGCATCTTTTCCCTTCTCACTTCCCTCTGCTCCAACCAGTGCTTCCTTCCAACAATCCACCTCTTTTTTTCTTTACCTTCTCAATCACCTTCTGTTTTCTTCTCTCTCATGCCCTGGACTCCTCCTCTCCCCTTCCACCGCCCTTGTCTTCCCCTCCTACCTTTGCTGCTAGTTAGGATTTAAGGTTTGCGGTTCGAAACTTTATCAACAGATGATGGCGATAAATCGTTGGAACCTGTCGTGACTTAGTTATTATATGTTTAGTAAATAATTTTGTTGAAAAAGTACCATTTATCTAAATGACTTCCTATTGAAAAAGTGCAAAAGATTAGATATCATAATGTAGTAGTGGAATCACGCAAACTCTCCCTTATTTGATAAAAATTATAACTTTTTTTTACGGATCGCTATCACAGTCGCAATTTTAACCAACTGCAAAGCAACTGTAAGCAATATCTTTGATAGGCAGTGGCGTTATTGTATTCTCTTCTTGTAATTTCTTTCGTATGCTATCATTCAAATTGGTATTTAAATTAAAAAATGTGATATTCTGCAGAAAGACAACTCTTAATATATTTCCAAGGATTTCTACTTTATGGTAATATTTATTAAGGGAAGCGCTCGTATATGTTTTATTCTATGATTTTTTGAATGCTTTTTATAGACAAGTTGGTGTCTATGACGTAAAGAAAATAATTCCCTGGAGAGAAAGAACAGGTTGAGATACACCATTCATGTTCATTGGAATGGAAACTATTCCCTTGGAAGTCAATGAATCGTCTCTATTGTAAACGTCGAATTTTCTTGAAATTTCTTTCTCGTTTGCCAGCTGAAGCAAGATATCGTAAGAAAGACGGTGTTTTGTAAGAAATCGTGCATGAGATGGAAAGAGAGATGATACTTTTTCAACAAAGTTGATGCCAGAAAACAAACTTTAGGGTCTAGTGTAATAACATTTCCTCGCAAGAGCTGTACAAAACCTTTATTCGTTATATATGATATAAACATTAGTGTTTTATCTTAATTGGAATAGATCTTGCTTATTTCAGATGTATAAATCTGGATTGATAAATTTTATGTAATGATTAATGAGAATGAAATTAGTTATTGATGGTTAATTTAACAGTAAAATTGCAAAATGTAACTCCAAAATTATTGTATTACGATAACTTCAAAATCCATCAACAATGTGATAATACTCTATGCCAATGCTGCCATCCATGAAGGCATTACCAGTGGTAAAGACAGACATTGTTGATGCTTTTTGATGTCTTTGTAATATTAATTAGTAATTTTTTGCGTGATACGTTTTGAGAAAGAAATCGCGGTATTTTCTTTGAAGATACTCAACAGCTGATTTCGTTTTACCACATTTGTGCCCCCTCGGGGAATCGAACCCGGGACTGATTTAACCAAAGGCGTTACCTTCTCGATGATATAGGGGCCTCTCCTCACTTGATTTAGACTTACGTCCTGGGAAAACATCCACGGAAAAGGGGACAAATAATTATATGAAAAATAATGAGTTTTCATTGAAAGGTTGATAATGCTGGTAATTTAGAAGCCGGTGACAGTTTTCTATTGTGTCGTGGATTTAATCTCAGAGTATAAGGTGTAAAGGGACCGGTTGGAGCGTATCCGGAGAATTGAGCGCGGGACAATTTAGCGCGTGACAATTGAGCGCGTGGCAGTTGAGGTGTGCGACAATAGAGTGCATCTCAGAACTAAACGTAAAAAGTATGTAATATTAATTTCTGACAATATGACAGATAGCATAATGAGTAAAATACTGTTATAGTCAGATATCTCTTTATGTAGTCACTGATGACGGCAGTATTTCGTTCAAATTTCGTCCGCGGTTACTTTTAAATATATATTACATACATTCTATTTCAATTATCGTGAAACCTGGTGGAACATGTCCCAGTTCTGAGTTACCACCGAAATAGACTACTTAACGAGGGTTAACCTAGCAACCACCTTTGGAACTCTAATAATATTTTATGAATTCTAAACGATTCTATATTTCTAGAAAATATACGATGGAAAAGATTTTTCCTTTACATTCTGTCATCACTTATTATTTTCCGGGTTTTTTGCAAAATTATGATTGCTGAAAAAAGTGTCCTATTAAAGATATAAACACTCCATTGCGCAGTTGGGACGGAACGGCAAATATGAAAAGAGTTGACTAAAGAGAAGTCGAGGCTAGGTCGTCGTAGGAAAATACCATTTAATAGGTACCTAATATCTCGCCAGGAGATTATTTGAAAAGTGCCCCTTTCATACCCGATTTCGGCCACTGAGAAAGTGCCGTATGGTTTTGTGAAGACTTAACACGATTTAAATTGCAACGTCAACGTATTACTTATAAAATAATCTTTTCTATAAGTCCATTCATGACATCGGTACTAGTTATTCAGATTAAGCAGCAAGAGGCTCATTCGCAAAATGAATAGATTGGATCCCTTTCTCCGCTTCTCCTTTTGACCGATCGCTGGTCTATATTCACGCAAGGTTCTTTGGCGGGGAAAATGCTTCGGAAGTGAAAAGTAGCTTCCCAGACTGGAGTGGGGCTCTTGGGAAAAGAGAAGCAACGGAGGTTAGCTAAAAAGGAAGGTCATCCTATAAGCTTACGAAGAGCTCTCCAGAGCTATATGGGTCCCTCTTACTCCTCACCCTCATTAATCAGTTATTGAGTGATGTGGGCCCTTGGAATGTCGTTGGTAACTGAAGGATGCAATTAGCATAGCTCACGCACTTACTTGAGTGCCTTCGTTAACCCATCTGCTCTTTTTTAGTCGGCCATACGTCGAGGTTTTTGGGAGATTCTTACAATAGGGCGCCTATTAGCTCAGGTGCTTCATAATTGAGCCAAAGTTTTGAACCGTCAATTTTTAATTTCCGAATTTAATGCCTTTTTACGAACAAATTTGAATATAATCCAAAGAAATTAATATACCCGGAGAACTATCTCGTTTTACGAGGAGTTAAGAGCCATGTAGTTATCGCCTATTCTCGTAAACAATTAGAAACATGCCATTATCGCGGTAGGAAGGCACTCGGCGTTCCGAGAGAGGGGAAAATAATGGAGGAGATGCAGGCCTTTTGAGAGGTAACTCCCGCTATGCGTAATGCTTTTTCCTGCTCAGGAGGCGCTGCCTCCCCCATTTTCTGACTTGGACTAAGCCCATCTTCGCAGTAGGCTACTGAGTGAGTGCCTTCCCAACGCGAATGAGGTATACCTAACTCCATCGAATCCTAGTGTAATCTCGATTTAGTATAACTCTATCGAATACGTTCTGCATCAGTGCGGCTTAGTAAAAATGTCAATCAATAATAATGTAAAATAAATATTAAAATGGATAATAATAAGATAAATAATCCTTTTCGACACAATTCCCCTATCTCTTCTTAGTATTCTACACTTAAATGCAATGCGGTAGATACGGTTAGGTCTTATTTTGAGGAGGGCCATTAACAGGAACAAAGAGCTCATTCCGTGTTTACTAAATGCGATTATTGAAGTGTGATTAAAAACAATCTAAATCTAATGTAAAGCTTCGGCATAACTCAAGATCTATAACTCAGATGATATCGCTCAGATCTTAACCTTTAATTATAAAGGAATACCATCTATAAACTACAGGCATATCTCCAACAGCTTTATGTCAGAACCTACTAATCCTTTTCCTAATTAGTTTCCATTAGCATTATATCGTCCATTCGTTAGTTTATTAATATAAAGGAGGTTAACTTCACTTATTATGGATAGTTTGGATTGTTAGTCACGTTTTACCATTTGATGAATAATCAGTTAAAGGTTTAATTTATAACGCAACTAAGCTTTATTTTCTAAAAGCGAAAAATTTTATTAGCTTATAAAATATATAGTTAATAATGATAAGATATATATTTGTGGCTGTCAATATATACACGTATTTTGGGACTTACAGATTTCCAAATCTGTCGTGAGTGTAAAATGCTGTATGTCGTTGTGTGAGTGTCAAGGTATGCCAGTTTTTAATAAAGTATGAGCTATTTTCTACAGGGTTTCTATAGTATATGTACCAGATCCGGACAGATACACGGGCCAGCCGGACGGTAGCCCAGGGCGTTGAGGTATGGAGGGGGCGCATGACTTTAGGCGTTAGTCGAATGCTTGGTGAGCTGAGGAAATTTCGTTGAAAATATTTCATGAATAAACCAACCATATAGTTATAACCCTAACACTGGATTAAACAGTTTTATATATGCACTCAACTACATTAGAGGTTATATGCTCAACAAATTAATCCTATATTCGGATATTTTGAGAAGTGATGTTTGATTGTTAACGGAAGTAGACAAGCAGTCATTAAAATGTTAAGTGTTAAGAAGTTTTCTGGTATTCCTTTCTTGTGAAGTTTGTTGAATTAATTATGAATAGAAATAATGAGTCGTTCTATCGCAGTAGATAATTATTACCGATTGTTAGGACGCATCCACTATTTATAAAACAAAACCTACATTTCCTTGAAGATAATTTCTTAGTGGTAATAGCTTGAGCAGCAAAATTTATAAATAAACAACCTTATAAATTTTTATTTATTGATTTATGTAACCCTTTTGGCGGGGTCAGGCCAATGGGCCTCTTTTATACCTAATCTCTGAATTTTTAATATAAAACTCATAAAAACAAATAAGAACTTACAACTCAAATACAATATACAATCCTAAAAATATAACTATATATAATGGTAGTATGAAGATTTAATCTCACGAATAACAGAACAAATTACTTTCTTAAAATATATCATTCGTTTAGTAACGAATATATTTTTACGAACGGGCGCATAAAACTCCCCGCCCAGCCAACGCAACTCGGGCCGGCCCTGTCATATGTATCCAATTTTCAACTCAAGGTATCAAGTTATACTAACAGCTATATTTCTTACATTATTTCTTCCTTGATAACCCAACATTTCCATTTTTTTGTGAATTAGTCCGCTGGTGTACCAGGAGTACATCGCGACTTACAACATCGAAAATACTCATGGATTATTTTACTTTTCAATCTCGTTAAGCCACAGATTACTTCGTCAACGTAGTGCACTCTCAGATAATTTGATAACAGAATAGGTAGATGAAGGAGAATTTCCTAAGCACTGAAACAGCGTTTATGCCGATTAAATATTGTTCTCTGGTCAAATGTGGGATGTAAAAACTCCTCATATTTCATTCCAATCGTAAAACATTCTCATTCATAGTTCGAGAGCGAATCCCATAGATTTGTCACTACCATATTAATTCAAGAATGCCGGAGAAATTTTATGGAAGAATGCTTCCGTGTGGTAGTCAACAGCTGACATAAGGATTTTATGACTTCAACTGCCACCTCGACATAAAACTCCCCGTCCGACAAACGTGTCCGCATTCTTTAGTTCGGCGGCTAGAAAACTTGATAAATTTAAACTTCAACTTAGACGGCAATATCCCTTAAGCCGCATCGTCATGCGCGCTATTTGTCCCAGCATTAGCATTACCTCCCGCGTGAGTAGCACATACCGGAATTTTGCCCCACCTCAGAGAGCGTATTTATTTTGAGTGTTTGAAAATATTATTACACCTGAAATATGGTCGAATTTTGTCACAGCTGTCCGTACAGTCCACTTTATACTCTTGCGTCACACAGCAGCTGTCAACCTGGGTTAATAAATTTTAATCGCTCACGTAATGTCACTCGAGCTATGTAAAAAAGAAAAAAACAAGAACCATTCTAATCTCCCCGCTACTTCCAAGCACAAAAGGGAAGCGTACGGGTTTTTTTTATTTCCCTTTTCCGCGCCCTTTCTCCCATATTCCCCATAGCCTTTCTACTTTCCCTTTGCAGGACGAAAAGGTTCTTTGTCATACATTGAAAGGAGAAGCTCCGACAAAACTTGGTGGACAGCGTGAAAGGTTCTCCTATTGGTCCCAAGAGGTCCTCCCCCATCTTTCCCTTTCCTCCTAATTCTTCTCTACTTCCCTGTTCTCTCCTTTTTTACTTATCCACCCCAAAAACCCCTCGCAGTTTTTCTCTCCCATTTCCATATTTTTTCCTCCTTTTTGGTGGCATTTCTTGAGAATAACCAGGGGCGGCAGCAGGCGGCGAGATGGGCGTTTGCGTCTTCTCTAGGTGTGGCATCCGCTGGTAAAAAGACGTTGAGAGAATGGTGTGACAAGAAAATCTCGACTCGCGAGCCAGCAATGAAACTAAGTAGGTCTTTTTGATAATATTTTCCCATTCACGTCTTCCAATCGCGTAATCCGATGTGCTCTTAAGCAGGGGCGGAATTATAATAAGGCTCAAAAGGCTACCTAAAGGGCTTTATTTACTTGGGGCCTCAATCAGGCTGACTTAATAAATTCTTAGTAAAATTCTGGATTTTCGGTTACATAGATTATTTTATCTTCGTTGAATCTAAATAATATGTTAATTGGATATATTATATTCTAAAGACCATCCGCTATCGTTTGTAATTTATAAATAAATCATTAATTATA
>KZ308769.1:263466-292403 GCA_000376725.2 Ladona fulva | reverse complement strand
TAAATCATTAATTATATATATATATAGTTATTTTTAGTTTTATAGGAAAATAATGTTTCCCCTCCCCTGTTTTCTATTTTACCACCCCTCTCTCTTTCACCTCCATCAATGACGGAATAACAAACATAATGGTTCATTTAACCATCGAATGATGTCAGATATTGGGGTAAAACGTAGCCTATAAGTCAAATCAGGACATACATTATTACCCTGTAAAATGTCATCAAAATCGGTTGGAAATTTTTTTGCGATAACAGAAAAACTGACAGATAGATTGACAGAAATTTTTGAATAGGTTTCTAGGACTCAGTATCACTTCTAATTATCATATCCTACCACTGTTTTGAAATTGAATGTACAAAAACAGCACCCTTTGAGATTTTTTATAAGTATAGACTATGCATTTCAATTGAAAACCATTTATTCTTGCCGTATTGAAGCGAATAAGATTTTTATGAGATGTATATTTGAGTATTTTATGAAAAATTCGAGTTTTTACTCATAATACCTGGTGGGGGGCCTCAATTTGATATTTACGCTTAGGGTATCCGTTAGCTTAAATCCGCCCCTGCTTGTAAGGGATATGTTCCGTTTTCGCCTCAAATTCTTCTCTCTTTCATAAAAATAATTCTCTTCTTGTTTGCAGTTAGTAATTAAAACTCCAGCAACAGCAAAAATACTCGCCGAACTCTTTACAAAATTATCACATCGGAAAAAGAGGATGTTTATTCCTCATGATATATCTCCTCATTTTTTCTCATAATCCCGCTGGCTAGAAGAAAAAAATTAAAGTATTCTCTGGATTTTAACTCACTTTCGGAAGCAAGACCCCCAGAATATTCATTGGTCAAGTAAAAACATTCCGAAGATTTTCCACCAGCTCACTTAATCAAAGGAGTTGTCAAAGCAAAATGACTCGCTATTTAATAGAATGTCTTCATTCAAGAGCCTGCAGTGGCACTGTCAAAGCCAATTACGTTCTGAATAAAAAAATAGGCAAGAAAAATCTATTCGAGATTCCGTAGCGACATAAAAGGTAAATTAAAACAGTATTTTAAATGAATTTTCCCCAATTTACTCCTTTTCCTTCAAACAAAAAAATGCGAGACTTATTTATTGTGCTGCAAGATCGAAGTTTTTCAAACATTACGTTCATTTTCGAAAATTAATATCCTTAGTTTGACAGAAAATCTCACATTTTAGTTTTTACTGCACGCTGAAGATATGAGGAATGAATTACCTAAAACTAGTACTTTATTTAAATAAATACAGAGCAATGATAGTTATTTTAATTCACGGATTAAGAAAAAAAGCAATTTTTACATTTTCTTCAGTTTAAGCATGGCTTTGATGCAATGAAACTGTGAATTTTTTGCAGCATTTTTGCAGAACATGGTTTTATCGGAAAAATGAATTAAAATTACCATAAGTAGCTTAGAAGTCAGGATTTTCTATTACCGAATGCTGAGCTTTGCATGTGTGTCCCGGCGAGAGGATATTTTCATAGTATAGGGGGAAATACGAGATCCTGAACCACCGTATACGCACATTCCGACTAAAAGGTTTCAGACGAGCAGGAAAAGGTAGAGATAAATTCACACTTTACACATTTCCACAGGATATACAGTAATGTATGGAAAGAGTGAATTTTATTTATACACCTCCTGTTAAGGATTTTTACACAGTTAAGCCTGCCGCTATCGATTTCATTTGAGACGGACCATAAATAATGGCGAAATACAAATTAAACAGTAGTAGTGGTAGTATTGTTAAAAGTGCTTCGACTGCTTTGGTCATTTCGCGCGTAGGTCCCACCGGGAATCAAACCCGGGACCGCTTTCACCGAAGTCGAACGTGCAGCCCACTTGGCTATCCGGGAGACATACAAATTAAACATTTTCAAGCTGTAAGCAAATAAATCACGGAAATAAAATTTGCGAATACATATCACATCGTTCCTGAAAATGTAAAAGGCTCAAACTTTAGGAGAATCGCAACAGCTTTCCAACAAATATTTACAACGGTTTTTACTTTATCTCTATTTTGGTTTTTTAATAATAATCCTATAAGTATATGTCGTTTTATTTGAATAGATAATGTCTTTTTAATATTTTTCTACTGAAATGTTTTCATTGAGTTGGATCTATTAGCCAATAATCATATTCACTACGTTCTCTTTGAATTCTTCTTTTGCATTTCTTCCATTTAAATATATTACCTCTATCAATCAATCTGCTATCCTTTTTCCGAAACGGCATTGTAGTCCTTAATAATCTAATATAGCTCTATTAATATTCCCATTACATTATCACGTAATTTTGTTTGCATTTTCTATGTATTTTCACTCTATCGTTTATAATATCTCTTTCTTAATATCATCCTGTTTATTTTTCACTCCTCACTCTTAATAATGTGTCACGAATTTACTGAGGTACCGAATTAATATTACTCAATTTTGCCTTAAATACAGTAGAATGTATCTCTGAAATTAATTATTTTCTCATAAAGACAAATTGAAGAAAATTAACGATAACGAAAATTAATTTCGTATCCCTGTTTTCGGGATATCATCAAAAGCAATTCCCCATCCCACGTCAATGTATGTATCTCGCATAAATCTTTGGAAGTCATGGCAGTATTTATACAATATTTATGAGTAAACTGCACTAGTGCATTTCATCAGCATAGCTACTATGATACGTGAAATGAGTCTAAACACAATGGAGAGATTTTTGGGAAGTAATACATTACATGAATTTTTCGCCGTGTAGAACCGTCGCATGAAAAATATGGAAATGTGATTACTCTTTTTCTTCCCGCTATCGGCAGTTACGAATTTACTTTTTAAGAAATATAAGGAGAACAATCTTCATCCTTTACGTATGGTCAGTATCTACTCCTTTTCGGGCGCTAATCTGGATAGCTCGATCGGAAAGTAAATTATTCCAGAGGGGGAATAATCCGCTCCGTTTTTGCCCATTCTGTTTTCTTCTCGAGAAATCTATGGCTTCGTTTACATCCAACAATTAGAGCCCAAAATCCCATTTATTGTCTATAGTTCTTTAATTTAGAAAGTCTTTTTTAGCTTCGGCTAATCGATTCCAGGAAGCATCCATGCCTGAACGTCTTTCACGCGATAATACCTCTATTGTACCGAAAACAATTATGGCGGTAATTACCTCAGTGAATGAAACAAAACCTTTCCCTCGGGTTTATTTCTTCCCCAGAAACCTCCCTCGCACATAACATCCTTTCTGACCGTTTGCTTTATTCCCTTTCGCTCGCAACTCATAGCCTCAAGAAAAGTGACAAATGGAGGCCTACGACCCGGTGTTTAAAGCCCACTCTCGCCTCACTTGTTCGTGACTTCTTAACAAGGAACTACTGCTACCAGAGGGGCAAAAACGTAGCTCGGGAAAATGGGTAGGTTCGTCCCTTGGGGGCGGTCACTACCCTCGCCTTTCCCTTCCCGTTTTCTTTTCCTTCCTCCGCTCAGCTCTCGTAAGATAGAGAGAGAGGTTCTTATCCTAGCTCTCACACGGACCTCTTGATGTTCCTCGGTCTT
Organism: Ladona fulva; assembly: GCA_000376725.2. NCBI lineage: Eukaryota > Metazoa > Arthropoda > Insecta > Odonata > Libellulidae > Ladona > Ladona fulva. Next base: position 288,838 of record KZ308769.1, on the reverse strand, counting down.
TGCTTCAATCTTTTTGACGCTCCGTCCATCTCCACCGCGCTGCCGCATTTTCGCCCCAACTCCCCCTTACATTTCGGGTCGTGTTTGTTCTGACGGGCCCGGAATTCGAGCCTAAGTGGAAATGCGAAATGTTTATCCAGCGGGGATATTTAGGAATGTAATGTAAGAGACTGCCTTGTGGAACCGCGTTTTGATTCTTACTCCAAGGTGATCTCGCTTTGAATCCGAGAGTTTATCTTGAAGTTTTTTAGAACATTCTGTGCAAATATTTGCGAGGAAGACGAGAGCTAACTCTTGAAGAAATAATATGAGCTCGGAAGTTCTAGAAACGCTTAATCGTTTTGATGTTGCAGGAACTTCTAGTTAGCGAATCCTTGTGATATAGATAAATGGATACAATTATCACTCGCGGTTTTCTCTTACAGGGTTTCTTTTATACTTAGTATCATACTATTTTACTTTGTAACTATGTTATCTTATTAAACCAGCTTTCTTCCAATCTTTCTCTACCTTATAAATGGTCGAAATTCTCCTTATACACCACTATTTTCATGTTTTAACCTATCTTTTTCGGAGAACAAGAATAAATACCTGTTTCATAAGGGTCACGCAGCCTTTTTTTTCAGTGTTAGAAAAAGAAACCACTTATATCAGAATGTCATGGAAATGTAAGAGAAGATAATAACAATATTATGCAAATGAATTATTAAAGAGGAATACTGGAGATGTTTCCTCATCGAAATTGTTTATGTCGTGTGTCCTTTTAATAAAGCACACCCTTCTTCATCTTTAAATAAATGTGGCGATTCCTTTGACATGCGATTAAAAATATCTTACTACGAATCGACCAAAACGTAACTTTTCACATAAAAATTTATTATCTCCTGATTTTATAAAATATTAAAGATTGCTACATTCAGACCAATATTATTTTCCATATATTTTTTTCAAATTCAATTAGATATTAGGAATCGAATGCGTAAACCTTTGGCATAAAAGTTATCTCCAATACAATGAAAATTATAATAAAAAATTATTGCGGCATCGCAAAGAAAAGTCATGCTTTGGGTTAGCCATTGGATTTACAGAATTTGTCCTTAATTTTATCATTCTAAACCAATTTTCCGTTTTCCAAAGCTCATATATACTTTAAATTTATCTCATAGAAAGATTTTATACGTAATATTCATTCAATAATTTTGGAATGGTCTACTCATGTTTTTAGATACCTGTAAAGCTTCGTGATTCGATTATGATGCGATTCTAATTTAATAGAATCATTTTCTAACTTCAAATTCAATTCCAATCTTTTCAGACTAAATAATGAGACTTTAATATAGGCTCGAATAAACCATATTTACGATGTAAAAGTTAAGAATGCTTGTAATTTCCGTATGAGTATTTCCTGATAGGAATAATTATCAATTCTTGCAGATAATGTCTAAAAAAATTATTTAATATTCCATAAATAATACAACGTAATCCTGGATAGTAATTAGTTTAATTAATCATTCCAGTAAAATATGTCTGTCATGAAGGTTTTCAAGATAACACTTCCTGAATAATAATAACAATAAAAATAACATGACTTTATTAAGACAAGATTGAGAATACTGAGTCTCTTATTAGAATTAACCCTTCATCTATGAAATCTAAAAGAGATAGCTTGAAAGAAATGCACAAGAAAACTACGAATGGGTTTTAAGGCCTAAGTTCACTCTTAGGAAAAATACAACAGGACATTAAAATTCTAAGTTTTAAGCATAGAGTTGGTTAAATTAAATCTGAAAAACGAAAAAACGTACCGGCACATTATTGCATAGATACAATAAGTAGAAATATATGTACCTAAGATATAACTATTATTATAGCTTGATGGCTATAAAGCCACTGTGTATTTCACAGTATATTACACGGTTGAACAAATAAAGCAGCACAATGTAGTGTATTACGATTTTAGCAGATCAGACTCATAGTAAGCAATGCACTGCTGCGAAATTCAACAGAGCTGCTCACCCTAATTTAGGACGCTTGCTGCTTCATTTAACTCGATCGACTCTCATAACCGTCTTTTTAAAGGAGATACTGAGCGCTTTTTCTTAGTTTATACTTTTAAACAATATTTTTACCATATTTATCATTTCTACGATACAAATTAAGCCACAATAAGGAAGTCCTTCAAAAACCAGCATAAATCATTAGTATTGAACTCGTCGGAAATGACCTGTCTCCATCCTGATTATCTGCCCATCGTTGATTCCTACTCATGAGATATTATCACCGGAAACGAATTTCTTTCGAACCAAAACTTTATGCCTACTGACTTACATATTTGAATCTTTCCAAAATGGAGATACACTTAGCCTCACTTGGATCCCTACCCGCAGTGCTTTAATCAAGTAACGATTCAACAAGCCGACAGTAATTAACCTCCTCAACTTTCCACATACATATATCCTCTTGAAATCACGGTCATTTGCAACGAATGTAGCATTCTACCTTGGCTTGACACCAGGTGTTAACTTTTTAACCAGTTCAGAGTATTACGTCTGACTATATAGAATATGAATGAACCTTCGGTGAATTTTTAACTCATAGGAAATATTTTCCTTATACACATACGTATATGAAGATTACGTGGCTAACTTAATGATTTCCATACCACGTAACTATTTATTTGCTTTTGAAATAAATATTCATTTTTCAAAAAATAATTCATCGCGCGTAGACAAATTGAATGGTATATAAATTAGTTTCGAGGCGTACACTCAATCACTAACATTTTACTGCTGCAAAATGATAATTCAACTCAGAAGTTGAGGTACCTTAATTTCAATTCTATTAATTTCACTGCCGTTATAGTGTGTATAATAGCCGTGAAATTAATAGAATAATATAATACTAATGCGAATGTAGTGATTTTAACAATTTCACACGGTATTTAATCATTGAAGTATTTTTTTATGCTCTCCGATTGCTCTTGAGAAAGAGGGTCAACCATCACGGTTCTAACCACACTTACATACGATTCATATGTTGAAATTGTGCACGGAAAATAATTTATGTAAACATTTTACATAACATTTGATAATATATTTTAAATATTAAATTCTGTGTTGCTGCTGTGAAATATTACAAACAATGTACACAATTCTTTCAATTCAAATACAATTCAAAACCCTCCAGAGATATCGTAAGATATTTTCATGTTGTTTCTCCCTTGTTTTAAAGGACGATATCTCTGTCCTTTTTTGACATAAATATCGTAAAAAGGAACGAGAAATTCTCAACAATGGTGCATAGTACCCAGAAGGTTAAAGAAGTTCCTGAGAAACAATCGGCTACGAGGCTAAAAATATCGTAGAACCGCATCGGTATATTGTATGCATATTGTTCTTTCGAAATTGCCTACCCTCCTCGTTCGAAATCAAGGTGAAAATGCGGAAAACTGACAAGAAAACTCGATTGAAAGTGAAAAGCGTGAATTATTTGGATTTATATTTAGAGAGATCGGTCGAAATATCAAACCAATGAAGCATTGAGCATATTAAAAGAGACGAGACTTCTCTAACAATTTATTCCTTGCATTTTCGTTATTTTCGTCCTTTAATATTTCTCTTTAGAAAATACGGACAAATATCGGAGTTGATTTACTTTCGTATCTGTGGGAAGTATAAAAAAGATTATATCGTTGGGCGTATTTAAGTCCATTAAGACCATATTAATATTATTTAATATAATTAACACAATATAATATTATATATATTAATATANATTAATATAATATTTAATACAATTAAAACCATATTAAGTTCAGAATGCCTCAAAATAATGGAATGCTTGTGGGTGTTGCAGAACTTTTACTAAAAGCTGCGAGGTGTGATCAAAATATGCAAGGCGACAATTTTTAGTCTCAATCTCGCCCTGAATAAATACGTATTCTATTCTATTCAAGACGATAATTTAGGTTGTCGAGAGACAAGGTGAAAAAGCGGGATATTTACAACTTTCGAAAAAAATGTCTGATCATAAACGGGACGAACGTGTTTTGTTGATTTTCGTTGTCGATTACTAAATTATTAATGTGCAACTTCTTTGATGGAACGGTGCCCTACCATCGTTTATATCATGATTATTAATTAACACGGTTCAGCGAAAATATAGCTTTAATCGGCTTGTCAATATTGAAATTAATTCAGAATGTCTCAATATAATCGAATGTTTGTTGGTGCAGAACTTTTACGAAAAACCGCGAGGTGTGATCAAACTCTGGGTAACCCGGGACTTCTAGATGCTTCAATAAATGGGTGAGGATAGAGAATGGCTAAGAGCCAAGCGGCGGGTTTAGACAGAGGAATGAGAGTTTAGACAGAGGAAAGTAGCGAGAAAGGTGAGCTAACAAGTTGATATGCAGCTACATATATACCCTGAAATCCGCATTTCGGCGTTTGGCATGCACGATGACTCTACTCCCTTATCGATTAATTTCGCGTATCATTTGCGGGGAAAATGAAATTATGGAACGACTAGTTCCAGCATGTATTTCTCTGATTTTTCTCTCAGTATCAGAACGGCCTATGTAACGGTTGGTAGAACGGTAGAACACAGAGTTGATAGCCTAAAACGAAATTCCAGAAAAAGGGAATGAAATTCTTCATAGTAATCCTTCGATTGCGTAAGAGTATAATATAATTTAGAGGAACATAAAAAATAAAACGTTTGGGCATCTACTTCGCAGGGAACAGATGCGCAAACCATGTTAGCATTGCATATACAAGTCTCATTTCCTCACAAATCCTGTTAGGATTGTATCTGCAAGTCTCAAGCGTTCTGTTCGATACTTTTCTGGGGATAAGAGAGACATCCGCCAAAACAGCCTTAGGAAATCGTTCGGGTCCCGCTGGAATCTGAGACGATCCGAAAGAGTGAGGGCCAAGTAGATCTGAGAGCGGACATCTACCTTGTAAAGGAGGACCTCTAAGGAGTGGGTGGGTCAAACTTGAAAACGGACGAATATTTCTTCCATATTTTTCCATAGGGAGGAGTTTTGACAAACAAAGGAAAGAGTATCATAGTGCTTTCCGCAACAACAACCCCGGGATATCCCAGATGGCGCATTATCTTATCACCTGCAATCGCTGCAGAGCCTTGGAAATGGGCGATCCGAATTTATCGCGAAAATGCTTTACGTCCTCCCTTACGGAACTGTTCTCCCCTTGGAAATTCAAACTTAACTCTACGCAAGATCGTTCAAACATATCCGTTGCCAATGACATCACAACTTAACGGCTATGCTTTGTTCCCAAATATTAAAAGTGTGTCAGAATTTGTTCAAATTCGTCCCTTTAAGACGTCTTCTTTTCTCGATTATTATATCGAAAATCGATTTCATTGTTGAAATCAAATTTTAGTTCGCATTCTGTGTAATCAGAATTTCATACAAAATTAATGCAGAAATTTATGTTAATTGGTTTTTATACAAAAAGCTCTCGATAACTTTGTGTAGGAACTTTGGATATAAGTCCGCAATGCCGTAGATGAAGTGAGTGATTGATATTTGCATCAAATTCTGAATTTTCGGCGTATAAGTTAGCTACGAAAGGGGTCAGAAAGTAAGATAACAAACAAATAAAGAATTAAAAGAGAGAGGGTATATCCCCCTTACTGAGTGAACTCTATTACGCTGTAATACATAACTTGTTTAAACAGTCAAATGGTTGAATTCTGCATCGATTCCAAGATTCAGTTTTTCAGATATAAAATAAAAGTACAGGAAATCCAACGGGTTAGCCCGGAAATATCGTAGATGTTCCACATAATTACCTCAGCAACAATTATCAAATTGAGAAAAAATAATTCCGGAAAACCTAACAACTTTAATAGTATTAATGATCTGCACTGTCGGTAATATAATTTTAAATAAGTATTTTGGTTATCATAATAAGGAATACGACGAAAAACACCATAATCTTAAAGCCGGAAATAAAGTAAAGATTCGTATTGCTCGGATGAAATATTTCAAAATGGGTTGGTTTTAAGGCAAGGAATTACAATGGTATGGAACAATTGGATGGGGTCAATACTGCTTGGAGGGCTTCTAAATCAAATCTTAGGATTTTCAATACATTTTGATAATTAAAACGATGGGATTATTGGATTTTGGTTCATAAAAGCTACACTCCGCACGAACTGTGGAGCAGAATCCGAATTAACCAACGCAAGGTTATAATTAAAACCTTTCGTAGGACGTATTAACGCACTAAGTAGGGATTTTATATAGTTACATTTTAGAGCGGTTTAAAAATCAAGCCCTTATCTATAATTTTTTGTTCAAAATATCATAGAGAAAGGGAACCAAAAATGCATTTTTATTGGCTAACTCGCATACATCTACCGTGAGAAATAGAAGAATTAGTACTCTCAAGGTCTACAGTATTAAAACTTCAAATTCTACGAAAATATACCATGTTGCGCGCATTATAATTTAAGGAAATGAATAAAGGAATACTTACAGCAAAAATATGAATATCAAGGAATTCTTTTAGGACGAAATTTTGAGGCTTTTGAGGATTTAGTCAAAATTATAAGATTAAGTCTGAATGGTATATAATTCTAGTGCAGTGATATATGATCGGATATGCTTCAATTAGCAAATAAAACGGAATAACTGGTTCTCAAAAGATACTTATATCTTTAGGTGCGAGACGTTACACAAAAGAAAGAAGGATACCCTTGATGAGGAGCATATATGGGTATGCATTTCACAAATAATGATTAGAATTCCAAATCAATTTTCCATTTGGGTAAGGAAAGGAAAGGATACCGTGCTCCTATAAAAAAGGAAAGGACCTCAATTCCAAGGGTTATTCCATAGTGATGAAAGCAAAGTATGCTTGTCTCGAATTCAACCAATGAATATTCGTACGCCGATAAGTTAGCAATACATCGCCGAAACTCATCCGCTAATAAAAACTGGATCGGTGGAATAGTTGGCCTCAGCTTCGTAATCCAGTCGGGAGAAAAAAATCTGTTTACCTTCTTTCCAACGGCGAAAAATGCAAACGTCGTTGGCTTGTTTACAGCTATAGACTGAATGGAAGGCTTCCCTTTTGAGAGGGAAGAGCTCTCAATCAACCGTGCTGCATCCATTCTACCTGAAATCCCGTCGAACTTTTTATCGAATTCTTGTTGGCCTAGTGTGGCGTCCTTTAGGGTTTTTATTTTTCCCTCCGGCACGTGAACCGCTTGCCCTTCTCCAACTGCGTACAGATGCGAAAAAGATCACTGCCGCGGAAATCAGCGGGCTGCACTTTTCTCGAATTTCGAAGCCCGATCAGTATCGTGTGTTGTATACACCGCAGATGAATAATTAATTCTCGAATTTATACGAAAATGAATTTTGCTCCGGACATAATGTTGTTATATATGCTGAAGCAATTAAAGTATTAGGACTTTAGATATGGTGAGGTTAAGTCTTTTCTCAAAATATACCCTCATTTTCCTAAATTTTGGGATCATTTCTCTATGTGGAAGATTTAGCTCAATAGCGGCTGGAGGCACACTTATTAGAACAACGACTAGGGACTTTCGATTTTGATCCTATGGAATATGCTAATTACTTAGTTTTTTTAATATCAAGAAATGCACTGTTATGGGAACGCTTTCACTTGTTCGGGGTGTAATGGGAGAGAATTTGGGTTATTAAATCCTCATAAAAAAATCATATTGCCTGCGTGCCATCAACTTTTAATAACGTGCAAATTATGAATGTTTTGCGGCGTCTGATTCTTGCTTTTTAAGCGAACAAATACACACACACACCTTCACTACGTAACGTAGATTTTTACAAAATATACATCCTCTTTATATGCAAACAACCACGTGTTAGCCATAGAAATGACACAACAAATAGGATAAAAATGGGATTTGGAAAATATAACGTCTTCATTAGTGCTCCGAATAGCTCCCTGAACAAGGTAATATTGGTAAGCTACGCACAGATATGAAATTAGATTGAGTGTTTTATAACTAAATTCTCGCTCATGTTTTCATTGAATATAAATGCGAAATCGCAGAAAATTACAGGCGGGATCAAATCCCGTTTTGACTCAATTTAAAGTCTACAAAAGAAAATAATTTCGGAATCAATGCTTCTATTTTCAAGGGTTCCACAAACCCTTCAGCATGGAGGCTCTCTTTTCGAAAATTATGCCAATTCCTAGTAATCGGTAATCCGAAACCCCCCGTTTGCCTCCAATGCGATTTCCATCTGCTGACATACGAATTACGGAGTGTTTTTAAAACTCTATGTAAAACCTATGGTATAGCAAAATACCTCTTTAATTGGTTTTCGTATTCTAACATACAGAGGAAATCAGTTGACTCATCAGTTGATCATTGGATTTGAAAAGTATTGTTTTGGGGATGTATGGTAAAAGTTTAGCAGTACAGTGATACGTTTGATTACCATTAACCCGTTTAAAATATTGGCAAAGGTAGGCTTTACTCCAATTGTTCGAATTCGGCTTACAATTACATACCTAACGAATATTTCTTTTACAACCACGCAAGAAAAAATCCTGTCAACGTATCTTTATAAACGGAACATTTTTATTTTTTGGTACAGATTAGAGGATTAGGCAGCTTTCTTTTACTCTTGTCTCACCCTCACTTATGTCTGCAGCAAAATCAAACTACTGATGTATGAATGATGCTAAATATGTCATTCAATAGGGGAACTCCTTATGGAAAGCTACAAAAGGTGTTTATACATGATTCGCATTAACTTGGCCGACCCTCAGTGTTATAATACGTAGGTGGACCTAGTCAAACTCAGGCAATAGGGGAGGCAGCACTTACTGAGAGGAAAACCATGCGGGGAAAAAATTGACAAAATAACGGATGATGGGCATATACTCTTAAAATTTTTCCCATCTCCTCCATTTATGTACCACCTCGCGAGTTGTCACCGGCCAAGTTCATGCAAATGAGCTTTGATTCAGATGGTCATGTGCTGCAATTCTCAGGACTTATTTAACTTATAGTATAAACAAGCATACATACAACATGAACACCCCTGTATGAAATAAGTATGCCCCTGGATGAGACGAGTTGCTCAGTAGATGCCCCTAAGTTTTATACTATGGTTGCACTACTTCATGGAAATGATGCGATTATATAGCCTCTCTTCCAAGTGTCAACCCCGCCTCCAAGTTGGTGGCCGCGGGGGGCCAGAGGAGGGAAGGAAGAGGGAGCCTCCAGCGACCCCACACACACAACCCGGACCCGCAAAAGGGGCTCTGGCGACGGTGACCAGTCCACAGAAATCTGGTACCTCGGGGTGCAGTGAAATCGAGCCCCTCGGTGGTGGCTGCGCCGTGCACTCCACGTTTGGAGTTGATTCGAGAGGGCTGTGGCGCTAGGTACATATTTTGTCTTTCCATCGTGTGGTCCTAATTGGAGGGGAATGACTTTTAGTCTCGAGTAAGTGGTGGCCCGCCATGAATCTCGGCGACCTTGCGGTCCTAGCCTGGCTCTAGCTACGTTTCCTTTGCGGGGTCATCCCGTTCCTGGCCCCCTCGGTGGGTTAATACCGAAAATTGCACTGGATATGCAGGAGAAAGCAGGTCTGGCTCGTGCGCTCCCCTACAGAGACCTAGGATGGGTCCCTCCGGGCTGTCGGCTGGACATTCACGTGATACTACATGCGGTCTAACCCGGATTTATTGGGCAGGGTAGTTGAAAGATCGGGAGTGTTCGAGTTCAGAATTAACTGGTGGAATCTAGTACCATATAATATAACATAAACAAGGCCAAGGGTTTTCTCCCTGCATACCATGAAAATTCTCCTAATCTCCTGTCTAGATATTTTCCTGCTGATGGTGGAGTAGATTGGAATCAAATCAGTAATATACAGGTACAGAATGTACAGATAAATATTGTAAAGCTAAATACACAAAACCTTTGCCGTAAGTTAAACTTAGATCTGAACCAAGATATCCCTCCTTCCCTGTTTTGTTTACAGTTAGAAAGATTAGCAGTAGTTTGTCCGTGTTAGGCTGTATTGAAACTAGTGGTTTTCGTCCATGAATCCCGATATCCCGGAGGTAAAGCCATCTTCCCGTTTCCCGGGAAATGCAAAGTGTATCCCGCGAAATCCCGGTTTTAATCTGTAGTAGGTTTAATTCCCTGCTATGTAAGTTTAACTCAATTCTGTTATTTTAACTCCCTTCTGAGCATCACTCTGAAATCTGTATAAGCAGAAAGAGCATTATCCTCAACTTTCCTTTTCATTACCAGTCTTCGTTCATCTCTAAGAGGTCAAAAAGTCAACACTATGTTTGTTAAAGTTTATCATAAATCAGCAAATACAACATAGTGATTTTAATATTGTAATTTCATATGGTTTTGAGATTTTGAAGGAAATGCGTTAAACTGTTAAATGTTTTACCTCTCTTATTTCTTACTCATTNGAAATATTATTGGAAATATTCAAAGGAGGGAATATTAAGGCAACAATGAAAGATCTCGTTAAAAATATAAATGAAATGGAATCGTGTACCTTGAAGAAAAAGCAGCAATAGCGCGTAGAGAAGATTTATTATCTATAATGTTTGTAACTTTGCAGTGGCTAGTAACAAGAGTATTATGAAAATTGCCATAAGCTTCTTTCCTTATGCATAGTATTACATGTAGCAAGATTTCAAAGTTATTTCCAATTTTTTGAAAGCTCAACAGAAAGATAGCTGTAATTTCCACGACGTTTTTAATTTTCGTAAACAATACATATCAAGGAAGAGAAACAGATATTCATAACGCCGTAATTCTTTTCATATATGAATGCTGTGTACCCTAAAGCAAAACTCAGTGTTTTAGTACTTTAATTGAAATTTTTTTCTTGTTAGTTGTCGATAAAAATTCTGAAAATGAGAATAGTTATATAGGTATAGTTCCAAAGTCAATTTGACTACCAGCTTCTTTCGGCTTGACTCCGTGGTAAGTTTCCATGACGATGAGAATAATAAAAATGTAAAAGCTGTGTCTTATTATTCACATCGTCAATTTGACTAAATATTTTAATCCCGAGAAGTTCACGTAATCGACAATATTTTCTCCCCTAATCCCGGGATTTTTAAAATTTCAGGAAATGCAAGATCTAATGGAAGGTCTTGGAAAAGTAAGAAAGACTGCTCTATATTTATGTCATATAACGTTTCATTGTTATTATCCTAGGCGTCACTTTGAATGTAAATACTGGCGGAAACTCTAGACATTTCCTAGGAGTGGAATGAATTATTCCCACAGAAAATGTTGATTCTGAAGATATTATGTACAAATAAAATCGATTGACGTAGCCTTTACTTTGTGGAAAAATGAAAAACTGTATAAAATTCCACAGATTCATTCAGACGCAAAAGACCGGTTTCGACTAGTTGATAGTCATCCTTAGGTGAGGTCTGCTTGGAAGATATATAGGCAGTCCTTATGGAGGGAATATGGAACAAAAGAGCAGGTCGCAGAGAGAGGAGGTAGAAAGTTGGCCAAGGACAGTAGAGGAGAAGTGGAGAATTGGTGGGAATATGTGAGTTCAAAATTAGTTTCTTTGTTTTGCAATAGAAGAAAATGCATTTGAAGGATAAAGCAAGAAAAGAGATGTCAGATGAAATGCCTAGTGGTTATGCATTATCTGGAAAATGAAAATTATTTATGTGTATTTTAGACGATTTGTCGTGCGATCATCCACTTAAAAAAGCATTTTCAGATTAGAATTGATAGCTCAAAACTTACTTTCATTTTAAGAGTAAATTCTATCTGGTTAGGATGTATTTCTATACGACATTCTATACGTCATCACACTGTTATGTCCTCAGAATTTCTTTCGAAAAATAAAATCTACGGGAGTCGCAGACCTCTTTAAAGATACAAAAAGTGTGTCTTTTCCTTTGGAATTCAATAACTGAAGTCACATTTCAAAGCTGCTCCTAACTTAACAGGTTTACTCCAATTAGAAAAACCACTTCCATAGTTATATTTCATCGTGGAGTATTACAGAGAGGCTCATTTCAATAACATTGTGAAATGATTGGTTTCAGATCTTCCGAGAAAACCCACAATTTATATTCGCATCTTCTTAACACTTTTTTCATCGTGTTAGATTCGGTTATCCAAAACACTACACGAATCACTTTACGGTAGCAACTGAATTTTGTACAAAAAATCTTCATTTCTTTTAAAACTAAGGCGGTTTCAGAGTAGAAGGAAACCACTATCATTTAGAATTCCGTTCCAACCGAATGAACAATCAAACTGTACGAAATGTCTTCGTTATGTTGAGAGTGATATAACGAAATCCGAATTCCCTCCGCATTCCACTTCAGCCAAGGGAAAAATCGATTGAGGTAGAACATAATCATTTTGAAATATAGACAAGGGAACTGGAAGTGGGTATCTTATCATACATAATTTCCACTTACCTTTGTACTAGCTTGTGTATCCACCCTAAAGCAGCACAGTAACCCAGCGAGTAACACCTTTCATAGCTTACAAACACTTTTCATGAGGACTGATCAGGTTGAATGCCATATTGATAACCATATTGATGTAATAAGAGACTTGATAGTATCAATCTCTCCCTAATGAAGTCGCATTATTATTATTATTATACTCCGGGCCACTAAAACTCAGTATCTGTCACATTGTCTCAGGCATGAAGAAGACGGCAAAAGTAAATGGAAGGCAAATCTCTTGTATCCTGAATATTTAAGCTACGGAACTGTTAATAAATCTCGTGAAGTTTAATAAATCTCTCATGAAAGCATCTTAAAAGTTAATAATTGAATCAACGAGATCCATTCTGTAGTTCTAGTGATGGACGATGCCTTTATTCTTGCACAATGGCGCCGTAATTCAACCTTAAGATTTCGCCCATTCTATAAGACATTCTTTTGCCGAATAATTCTAAAGGACGTTGACTCATTGGCATAAGTAGCAAAGCACTTGGATACCTGATAGCACAGTAACAAGTGAGGGACCCTCGGAGTTAAGAATCTTCCTCGGTTTTCGGTCATGCCTCGACATTTAGGAAATTATAATGCTAGGTGTGAAATATACATTCATCATTTTAAATAAAAAATGAAGTTTGATATATACTAAAGAATTTATTGGTTAAAAATTTAGGACTGCGCCCTTACGTGCAGACTAAAAATAATTACGGCTGCACCACCAGATAGAATATGGTAAACGATATGCAAATTCTAAACCATTTAATGATAATTCTTGAACGAAATAACCGACGCTAAACACTTTTCACCCTTTCTGACGAGTCGTATTTACATTCCCTATTCTCACCAAAAGCAATTAAACGGCGATAGGGTATTTGGTGGGCCAAATATTGAGAGGAGAGGGATTGCTGAAGAATATAATTGAAAGAGGAATATTAGGTAAAACTCAGAGGGGAAGACAATGACAAAAGTTGTTAGATATCAAGGAGTGGGGTAAGTTACCATGAGGCGAAGGAAATGGCGTGTGGGGAATATTTGGGCGAACGTCCCAACAGAAAGATTGAAAACTTACGTGTGTATTCTCACCAATCGTTTAATCTGTCAGCCCTAAGCCCTAATGCCCTAAGCTTATTCGCCTTAAAACGGAGAGAAAGGATCTGCATTTCCACGATATCTTTCTAGATCTATCTCCATTCCACTTCCAATACTAGATGCGGAGACAGCGCTGGAAGCTATCCGCCCGAGTGCCCGGGAATTGAAATATGCCCATCCTTATTCTTTCCATTAGCGAGGTACGCTTCGTGATGCGGCGTCCGAAGATTCTCGGACCCCCGCAGACGGCGCCTTTCTTGAAAACGTTCCCCGTATTCGAATTGGATTTGGTAATCCCCGCACGGAATTTGGGCTGGCTCGTGAGGTAAGTGCCTGCGGCTAGATGTCTCTCTTGTCAACCGCCTCCCTCTCCCTAAAATTTCCAATTTCGGGGATGAAGCCGGGGAGGGAATTCCCTAAGTTCACACACCCCTTCAAACTACTCCCCGCTTCAGTTATACTACATCTTCCTGCCCCTGTGGTCATCAGTCTTCCGCCGCTTCGTACCGCCGGGTCATTTCTTTCGAGCCAAGTAAGACGTCTTAGAATATGCTAGTGGATTCCTCATTCCCCCGACACTTTGTCACCTCCAGCTCTTAACTCACCTCTTACGCATCCATTTCATCTTCCCGTTTTCCATTCTTCTCCTATCTAGCTTCACTATCTCAACCATTACCACCCCTCTAGAAACCGCCACAATCTTTGATATCCACGCCTTGAAAATGTACCCACCTACTTTTCTTTCAACATGCTTTAAAGTTCATCGCAACCATTGCAATATGATTCTCCATTTTATAGCCCACCAAATTAATTATTTGTTAAGTGTCTATTCAATTCCAAGTCTTTGCAAGGAATGGTTGAGAGAATGATCCCATAGATGAATATTTGGATTATTATTAACCCTTAAAGACCCGACCGCCATGGCGTAATACCCCTGGGTCCCGAGTTCGAGTCCCCGCTAATCTGAATTTTATGGTTACGGTTTTCTTATTAGTTTGCGTCACATTTTTCTGTAAGTTTTGATGGCAGAAAGGGCATCCGCGTTGGGCTCCCAAATAGCCAAACGGCCAATAGGCAACGAGTTCGATTTCGGTGAAAGCGATCACTGGTTCGATTTACGTTGGGGGCCAACGCGAGAAATGATCGTAGTTGTCAAAGCACTTTTAACAGGACTACTACTAAGGGCATCCGCCCGTAAATATCAGCACGTCAAAACAAAATTTTACATAATTTTACAGGTCACTAAATATTACCAGCCAACCCAAAAACTGACGGAAGAAAAACTAGAATAAGAATGTAAGAAGGAGTGGAATTTAACACTTCAAGTATTTCAGTTTTTTTAACTAGGTCGGTCTGTATATTTTTAAGGTACATTTATAGGTATATGTTTATTCATGAACCCTAAAGCTTCTTGGATCCTCATCCGCTACAAACAATCCATAGCTTTGGAAAGGGATTGAGGCAACGCTAGGTAGTTAGCCTTGATTTCCTCTCTAAGCCACACTGCTATAATTAGAAATGTCCATTTAACAGCAGCAAAATTACACTGTGCATAGCCATTCTTCATTAGCATTTAAAACGCTGTAATGGAGATGACTGTCATTTTTAGAAATAATTTCTACCTTTATAAATTTCATTATCACACTCTTAAACAAGAATATGATAAAAAGAGTGGAAGGGTGGATTTCCCCAATGCTGTAACTGAAGGAAAATTGAAAATATGCCATTCATCATATCATGGCAACAGGAACTAAGGAACTATTAATGTGTTAAAAGAACTATTGGTTGTAGCAACCGACAGGTAGCTGAATCTTGTTACAAGGCATGAACAATACACACAAATATTCTAATTCAAACATAGAGCAATAATAACACATTTTAAAACGAACGATTATGTTATATTTCATGTACAGTTTTTCGCGGCTTATGTCGCATCTCCTCCATCGCCGTGCAATTTTACAGTCACAATAAAATTGAATCTTGCGAATGTACATTTTCATTGAATAATAATCACGGCTAGTTGATTCATTAGATTCTTTACGTATTTATGGCACGTGGTAAACGTTACTCTTGACACAATATACACTCTATTTCTCTGCAAACACGTGACGTAACTAATAAAATATTTATTTGCAGCACCAGCGATATTATAATGCATTAGTACTACCACCAAGTCAAAAAATGGATAAAAAGTTTGAAAAAGTGAAGATTTCTTATGGAGATATTGTATAATTTAAAAAATGGCGGGTAGAACTTCAACATTTTTGTAGTAGATTTTATGACAACAAAATCAGCCATTGCATACATTGTAGCCGACATGAAAATAAGATTTACGGAGTATTCAGCATGACTGGAAGGTAATAAAAAACGTCGCCTTGCTAGAAATGATTCTTTAATGCTTCTGTCCATCTGGATGGTACCTCTCAGAACTCTATTAATGTCATTCATGGTGGAAGTAAGAACCGAATCTCTCAGTGGAACGAGTTTGACATACTTTTCCAAAAATAGACATTCCATCTCTATGCCGTTGTACCTCTAATACATTCGATTCTTTTTCATGAAAAAATTGACCTCATCCTAGGTATGGAATGTTTGAACAGGGCATTGAGAGGGACGAGTTGACTTCCAATCCTTACGTAATTTCGACGTGACCTTTCATGATCGACTGGACGATACATCTGCTTTACTTCGTATTTGCTCTTCTCTTTCTATTCAGCAGTATGTGCACGGTTAATTGCGGAGACCCATGTTGCATGGCATACCACTTCCTACCAGTTGGCCAACGCTTTCCGTGAGCCTAAAATTTTCATTCTAATTTTATTTTCTTCTTTCTGTTGACGCATGTTTTCTTCAACGCATATAATCGAAGGGATACTGTGTATTGAGTTTCTCTCGATTTAGTCTTTGTTGCAACGTTTTGTGAAGAAACGCTTCTGAGAAGATACACGAATCACATTGATCGTTAATTCCAGAGTAGCTGGGAGGTGTTTTATTCGGAGTTTTTTTAAAAAGAACGAATATTTTGGATTTAAGNAAAAGGTGCTTTTCGGAGAGAAAGGCGCGTGTGCCAAGATATATTATAGTTCGATTCCCGAAGTCTGCTTCACGCGCGCCCTTTTCACTGCTTTCCATTGGTGTCCATTTGGTCTAGCAAGGGGGAATAAGTGCGTTGAAAAAATGATTTCCGCGATTCTTCACACGTGATGGAAGACCTCTAGAAAAGTAATCCTACTCAAAAACCAGGATTAAGTTGGCAATCATTTTGCCATAGAAACCTTTTTCTGGCACAAAATGTCTCTCAGTTGATTTGTCAACTGAGAAATTGAAATTTCACAACCACACAAACCAAGATGTTTCGTTCGTCATTGAATGGTAAGGCTTTAAATACAGAGGCAGCAACGATATGTCGGGAAATAATCTTAAATTTTTTTTATGCACCGTACCTACGTGTAGGTCGTGGGCAAGAGATAGGAGAAAGATCAGCAGAATACTGATAACAAAATTAACATTTTAAGAGGTATATTTGAGTAATCGATCGAGACCGATAGAAGAATGAAAAATATGAAATGAGAAACAAGAGAAAGACAATATATGAACGCCCAAGTTACAGACCCGTAAGAGTAAATGAATAAGAACGAAGAAAATGTGAAATTATCCTATAGTGTCTGATAATGAGTAGAAGTTGTTTTAGAAATATAGTTAAAGAAAGTAAGTTTTGTACTGAAGAAAACGCAACGGAAAATCGGGTTTACAATACAAGAGCCGAAAGTTTAACGAATGACGTTAAAACTTTGGCATAGATAACCTTTTCCATTGGAAGGTCACGCGTATGATCAATCCGGTCACATTTGACACCACCAGGTTTTATTTAAAAGGCGTATTGCCAAAATTCAAATCCGTAATTGTGCTAAATAAAACGCATTATATCGCTAAATAAATCTAGATAGAATATTTTCCGGTTTATTTTCTGTTTTTATCTACTTATTTTCCATCCATTCATTGGACAATTGAAGGAGTGACGTAAATAGTAACAATGGGCGAACACTGACCCATTACCTAACCAGAAATATCCTGCCGCAGGTTCCCGTCGCTGACTAAGGTCCTTATCTTTAAACTGATTTCTTGTAAGATAGTGGGGAAATTGTATCTAACCTTCAGTCTCATTAGAGTTAGCAGACATCTAACTAATTACTATGAATAAAGAATATACTAAAACATTAAAATTATTATTTTAAAATTTCACGATTCGGATATTATAAAAAATAAAAATGAAGGAATGAAATATTATTGGAAATATTCAAAGGAGGGAATATTAAGGCAACAATGAAAGATCTCGTTAAAAATATAAATGAAATGGAATCGTGTACCTTGAAGAAAAAGCAGCAATAGCGCGTAGAGAAGATTTATTATCTATAATGTTTGTAACTTTGCAGTGGCTAGTAACAAGAGTATTATGAAAATTGCCATAAGCTTCTTTCCTTATGCATAGTATTACATGTAGCAAGATTTCAAAGTTATTTCCAATTTTTTGAAAGCTCAACAGAAAGATAGCTGTAATTTCCACGACGTTTTTAATTTTCGTAAACAATACATATCAAGGAAGAGAAACAGATATTCATAACGCCGTAATTCTTTTCATATATGAATGCTGTGTACCCTAAAGCAAAACTCAGTGTTTTAGTACTTTAATTGAAATTACTTTCCGTAGAATTCTTAAATAAGAGCTTAAAATTTCTCTCTCGTAATAAATAGAAAGGGGCAAGAAAGTCGTTTTCTGGGAAGGTTATCCTGGATTATAGGCAGCGTGCAGTGAGTAAGTGTAAGTTGAATTGCAGAACTTCAGGAGCACTGAGAAGCTGGTTGTCGACTTTGCAGGGGCTAAAATATAACTAATTCGATTTTGACAATGGAATTCTGGTGCCAAAGTTATGGAGTCGGCATGAATTGAGGTATATAATTTTACATACATTTAAGTGTAATCTGCGCGAATATATGACGGTTTTTTTTCTTTTGAGACTTACAAAGGAAAGTGTATTCGCCGCAAAAACGTAAAAAATATACAAGAGCTATACATTCGTTTATATTTCATAGCCTAGTTATTTTCCTATAGGTATGCTATATTGATTTAAAAATTATTTTGAGTTTATGGAAGAAGTAATCTACCAAAAAATCTTTCATTAAATGTCCTTTATTTAAATGCCACCTTCCTGATCTTTTCGTTGTTTTCCAAGATTTGCTAATGCACATCCACGTTTTGGGACAAAACGTGGATGTGCATTAAATTATTGCGGTTTTTTTTCCNTCTTTTAATCTTGATCATTTATGTGCAAACTTAGACGTTGGGAGAAGGACATAGTAATGATGATAATATTTATAAATTTATATATCCAAAGACAAACATAAGCATGCATAGGACACGTCAAAAACATATAAAATTCAATAATACCTGGAAAAAATAAGTTTAAATTTACGTGCGTATTTGAAGCATAGCTGTTGTCAATCCCTTACGCCGTATATTGGAGCAAGTTATAGATTGATTGAACTAATTTAGCATACTTATCGGGTTTTGGATAAGTAGATAATATAGATTAGTATACATTAAAGAAAATTATTCGTCAAAGATAAAATACGGTTGATTAAGTAGTACGACATACGTGGCATGATAAAAGCGGGATTTTTGAATTTCCCCGGATGTATAATTCCAACTGTCAAAATTTTATTTCTGTGTATTTCGATTATTGAATTGCGGCAAAAATGGAACAAAAATTGGCATTAAATTCTGCGTTAGAAATGGAATAAAATGCTGCATCACATTGGCCGAACTTCAACACAGAATTGCTGATGAAGCTAATTGCGTGGGATCTTTTTGACTGCCGACAATAGACCAAGCTTTCAAAATGGCTGCCCTTAACAATGTGCGTTAGAGAAATTTGTTCCAATACAAAGAAAAAAATCAACAATTGGAATGATACAGCCCAGGAAATTTAAAAATTCCGCTATTTTTGATTAACCATCGTAGTTGGATAAAAATTACAGGTTGTGTGATATGAATAGTGATAGGTGAGGTAGTATGCATTGTGTTATTATTGCAAGAATTTTGATAATATTAACCAAATATATATATTTTCTCGGCATCGTTGATCGCATTACCTTTTATATCACCCAACAACCTATTCTTATATCTCTTCACCCTTGCATCATGTATCCAATCTCTCCTTTCGCAGCCACTTCCATCCTAAATTTGACCAACTCATTTTGTTTCATTTATTCGAACTAAACTATTTTTCTATCATGCCCATTTTCTCGTTTTTTTCTACCAATCCAACTTACTTCTTCCATTCTACACCACACTCTCATCTCAAAATCCTCCAGTCTTTTTATGTAATCTTTCCTCAGGGTTCAGGTTTCTCACCCGAGCTGTAACAAAAGCCCATATTTAGGGTTCTAAAATTATTTTCCCTACATCTTTTTAAAACCTTTTTTATCTATTATTCAACCAATTCTTTTGTAATCCTGAAGTCATAAAAAACTTTGCTAATTTTATGGAATAGGTCCAACTGACACAGTTTACCCACATCCACATAATTGTCAACGTAATCTCATTTTTTTAGTTAGGTAATATCATTGCTTTAATATAAAAAACTTATTCCTCCTTATTTTCCCTATTATCATTTTGTGCATTTGTAAAAACTACGTATCTCTCTTACAGTCAAGTAACATACTGCGCCTGCGTCAACTATGCTAATAATTTGAATATTTTACCATCGTTTTTAACATTCATCTATTATACATAGTATATATTATACTTAACCGAGACTCGGATGTCTGTTGCTCAGGTGGGCCTAGTCCATCTAAGAAAATAGGGGTGGCAGCGCTTAGTGGAAGGGGAGTCTTACGCGAACAGCATGACGCATCAATACCATCAAATGTTCTCCTTCTTCTCCATATATATTCCCTCTCGAGAGTTGTCATCGGACAGGCTAATAGCATGAGATATAACTTACAAGCAACTGTCGCCATATATGTAAAACATTGTCTTTACTAAAAGTAAGGATTGATAACAGATACAATAGACGCATTTCGCATATCATAAATTTAAAAAACAACCGTAGACAAAATCATTGGGTAAGTTGTCCGATGAGTTCATATCTAAATAATATGAATTCCAGTGTCATTTATTTGGATGTTAACTCTTCAATGGTGGACACACTGCATTTTCTATATTCGCATGTAATCGCGTGAAGCAAAACGTCACATTTAAGGGGAAGCTCGTAATTCGCATCCCTTCTTCACCTATTCGTTGCACTCACCCTCTATCCTCTAATACGCGTCGCAATAATGTCATCGATGAGTGAAGGTGCAGAGAAAACAGTAGCTCTCAGAGAGCCGTCTTCGTCTCAAACTTCCGCCTTTTTGATGGAGCAGTGGATAATCCCCCGTGGTTGTGTCATCCGTACGGAGTTAGTCCGGTGGCATTTATTGCCCCGCTCTTTATATACTCAGTTCCCCGACGAGGAAACTCCAGAGGAAAGGAAAGGGAATGGAAGATTTGATATTTCATCTGTCAGCAAACTGTCTTGCACTTGCGTCGAATAAAACTGGAACTGCATGGCTAAAATTTTAGAATTTTGTGAGATTCAAAGGCCTTTGTCACATTCAAAGAAAATTCCACGTATGTAGAGCTACAGATTGTCAGGCTATGGCGCATAAATCTGTGTCTGATTCTTTATCCAAAAGAAAAGAGCGTGCACTACTATGTCATCTGTTCGCTTTCAACTCAAGGTAGCGGCATATTTAAGCAAAGTTTTCTTTCATGGAAAGATGTTTATCTATCTTGAGAAAGTTCGTTTGTGTACATGCCTGCAGCTCTCACGAGAAGCAGATGTAAGATCGTATTTTATTAAATAGTATATTAATATATGAGTANAAGTATAAGAAACTCGTTTATTAAGTATTAAATTTAATTTTTATGATAGATAATTATTCAGAATTAATTTATTTCCCGTCAAAAAGAAGGAGATTTTCTTTGAATTGGGCTCGCCTTAGGTTCGATTAAATAAGGTTTATGTTGAACATATTTCAGGAAAAAAGGATATCATCGTTTCGTGTCAAAATTGCATATAAGATAATTGGATTATGGAAAGCTAGAGCGGCAGTTTTGGTAGGTTGGAATATTTCACGGGTACATAGGTGACCCTTAAATCCAGAAAACGGAAGTTTTCTTAGGCTTTTGAGCGGCGATTCACGAAAAACTAAATAAACTGAGAAGCCCATTGGTTAAAATAATACGTTAGCTCCTGTATGACTTTGTCTGGGGTTACCGTTTTTGTATCGTAAACTCAGGATGAAATCTAATGACGGAAGTATAGGCTCTCTTTGCTTGCATTGCAGAAATTGATGAAACGCGGTCGTCGGAGGGTGAGCCAATCAGAACAATCATTAAAAGAGCCGTGTTTCGGAACTTGCAGTAAGTTGGCACCAGTTATGCTTCGCTCCTCTGTGAAACGTGAGTGCATTGCCTGTTCGAGAAGACCAGACGATTAACTTTGAGCCAAAAAGGTTTCCGATCATCTCACGTCCTTCAAAGAATGGAAGCGATCGCGACCAATCCTCGCTTTTGGCCCAGAGAATTAGCTAATTAGCTTGTTAAATTGTTTGCGAATCTCCTCCCGCTCTTTTTTGCGCAATCCCATCAAGGGTAAGTATCTCACATCAACGCTCTTTCCCGCTTAGATGACATCACCACCTGCCTCCCATCACCCATTCGAAAATTCACGCGGAAGTAATCGCTTTCGGATTCACGAGTTTATTTACTGCTCTCTTGTTTGCCGATTCTAATTTCATTTGTGGCGATGCCGACATTTGATATGTTTATGCCGGGGCTATTTGAAGAGTTCCTTTGATGACGCTGCGCCGGTGTTTGTGAAGGAGGCTTTGATATCGGGTTGGCGAATTCACGGAACCCCGCGCTCTACGTGCCCGTTCTTCTCATTCTTTCCCCGTATAACCCCGCCCACTTCCATTTTGCTACTCGACTTCTCGACGCCTTCAGACCCTCAAATCTATTTCACTCGGCCTCCCATTTCGTCACTTATATGCGTAATACATTTTCTCCCCGGCGACCAGCGTGGCGGAAATGTCTTCAAGCCACTTATCTTGTGTAAGGTTATCGTATTACTTCCACCCTTTCTGTAAAAGGAGAAGGAGCGGAGATGAAATATAGGACCGGGTCCCCGAAAAGGTGCTTTTCGGAGAGAAAGGCGCGTGTGCCAAGATATATTATAGTTCGATTCCCGAAGTCTGCTTCACGCGCGCCCTTTTCACTGCTTTCCATTGGTGTCCATTTGGTCTAGCAAGGGGGAATAAGTGCGTTGAAAAAATGATTTCCGCGATTCTTCACACGTGATGGAAGACCTCTAGAAAAGTAATCCTACTCAAAAACCAGGATTAAGTTGGCAATCATTTTGCCATAGAAACCTTTTTCTGGCACAAAATGTCTCTCAGTTGATTTGTCAACTGAGAAATTGAAATTTCACAACCACACAAACCAAGATGTTTCGTTCGTCATTGAATGGTAAGGCTTTAAATACAGAGGCAGCAACGATATGTCGGGAAATAATCTTAAATTTTTTTTATGCACCGTACCTACGTGTAGGTCGTGGGCAAGAGATAGGAGAAAGATCAGCAGAATACTGATAACAAAATTAACATTTTAAGAGGTATATTTGAGTAATCGATCGAGACCGATAGAAGAATGAAAAATATGAAATGAGAAACAAGAGAAAGACAATATATGAACGCCCAAGTTACAGACCCGTAAGAGTAAAGATGTGGTTCAAGAATGTGTGCTCTTCTTTTACATATATGAAAGTAATACTACATAAAATAAAAAGTATACAACATAAAATATACAGGCTCAAAATAAATTAACGTACCAAATAAAATAGACTTAATTGGATAAAATGAAAAGAGGAGCATATAATATCCTTATAAGATCTAAGTGATGAGACGGATTTCGTTTCAAGAGATAATGAGCTCCTGCATTGACATCAAACCAAAAGAAATTATTTGAGTTAAATATGTCTATAGGATTTGGCAACCAACGTAATCGAGAAGTGGGAGATTTAAGTACTTGAGCAGCTATGGAACATGAAAGGCTTTTGTGATATAACCACGCTAAAAGGATTAAGAAAGACTTCCTTTTGTGACGTTGAAAAGTAGAGTTACAGTGAGGAAGCTCTAAGGCCGTCCAAAGAAGAAGGATAAAATCAAAGGGTAAGGTAAGCTGTATATTTGGTTATTGAAGAAAATCGGAAAACAAAGAAAAGTTTACTAAGATAGTGTAAAACTATACCTCACGGCAGTTAGAGGAAGTAAATACGAAGAGGAAATAATGTAATTAATCTTACGTGACGAGATTTTGTTTGACATACTCTGAGTCTTCCTTCCATCCAAAAATGCCTTCCAATTATTTCAAATCAGAAAAAGACACGGAGCAGCAGTATATATAGTACCAGTAGTTTATTTATACTCCATCAGCATTAGAGGTGTATCATTGTAACCTTTGTGATAGATAATGACAAGCATACACCTTAACGAGCATACGAATTCGTGAAAGACAACTTTAAAATGTAAGACTATCTTGTTGTAGCTCTTCCATTTAAAGTCACTTGGTTTGAGTTTGGGGCTGTTGATATAAAGGAATATGTATAGACGTTTTTCGTTTGAAACGTTACTGCTTATAAAACATCTCTAGTATTTAGTAAGTTAGCAGAGTTATGTATGTCAGGGACATGAGGGCATTTACTTGTGACATGTTACCTATGTACAGATGTGTGTTATAAAGAGTGACAAATTACGGTTAAGAAAAATGATCCTCGTAGAAATATGAGGATAATATAAATCAAATACTTAAGCTTTTCTTATTTACTAAAATTTTAGCGGAAATAACGGTTATTTTAAAAATAACTTCATTAAGGATAGGGTTATTACAGCAAATATACAGAAGTTTGCATACTTTGCAACTTTTCATTCAACAATGACATACGGTATCACGGTATGGGGAAACTCCCCCCATTGGAAAAATACGTAGCTGTTTAATACAAAAGAGAGTAATTAGAGCCATGCGTAAGGTACACAGGAGAGAATCATGTAAACCTTTATTCAGGGAATATGGAATAATGACTATGCCTTCTGCATATATACAAATGCATGTGCTGTCTATATCCATCAGAATGTAGACAGGTACTTGAAGCAAGAGTATCAGCATGACCTCTTAACTAGAGGAAGAGGCAACTTGAAGACTCCATCTCATAGGCTCAGCTTAACAGGGAGAAGCGTTGAGGTAAAGGCTTTAAAAATGTATAAAAAATACCTTCCTCAATTAAAAGTATCAAAAAGGTACCATTTTGTAAAAATTAAAAGAATATCTCCTGGCTGAAGCATTTTAGAATGTGGATGAATTTTTAACGAAGGGCATTTCTGATGTGTAGTAGGAGTGAAGTATGTATGTAATTTTTAATAAGTGTTGTAATTCTGGTGCATTTGTGGTGTTGTAATTATTATTGTATTGACTTAATAATGATTAATGTAGTTGTGCTACGGTTGTGATTATATTATACTGGTTTAACTTGTAAAATTTTGTTTTTGACATGTCCTATATATGCATATGTATGTCTTTGGATACATTTATTGTTATTATTATTGTTATTAAGAACGGTTATAAATTGTGGTATTGTAGTCGTCATTTCATTCTTCTTCATGATTTTACCACTATTACT